>JABFPJ010001314.1:0-26810 GCA_022817425.1 Gryon sp. ZL-2020 | reverse complement strand
AATTTTGATTGAAAATCAATTGAAATTATCTCGGAACTTGTCAAGAAAATCAATTTTAAATTTGATGATAATCATAATATTTAAATAACAATACAAATATAATAATTAGTGAACAAAATCATAATAAAATTCGTAGTAATTAAAATTGTAATTGTATACAAATCATATTATTATACTTTCATTACTGATATCGAAACTGTCTGTTTCATTTTAATCTATATAATTCCAACACATTTAATATAATACAAACAAAGTTAGCTTATTAGTTAATGAGTGTTTCTTTATTATAACTTGTTTTTCATTTTTTCACAATGATTCTCAAATGAAATACTTGCAGAAATGATACAACTTCAAAATCTGTAAGAGACAAAACTCATTCTAATTAAGACACATTGCATACTCATATTCAAATTCGTAAAGAAAGAAGACACATTAAAATTCTGAAACAAGCAAGATATGGACGACTTCTGTAACCCCATACAATTTAGGCCCATTCTGGTGTGCGATTAACAGTCGAATTCAAAAATCAACTCGCATACCATGAAATCTACAATCGGGATAGTGGAGTGTGCGTTATTCCGATTCCAGAGTGATAAATGACGATGGAAAGAAGATTCTCGATATGAGATGATCATGTCACGTAATTCGCTCGGTAGCCCCATTCTTGCAAAAAAGGAATTAGAGGATGATATCAGGGTGCAGCGCGTGTATTACGGCAATTTAATCGGAATGTCGTGTGGGTTTAGGCAGCGTGGTCGCGGCTATCGAACAAGTCGATGCATCTCATGTCGTGAGGGTTGGCAAACCTCGGAATTCAATAATAGCCATCAGGGGTCTTCGAAGACGCACGGGATTTTATGTTAATTTGACCTAGGTGCGGCATTGTCCACTAATAACCATCCACAAGGATAATAATTAAGAGTTGCATTCATGTGTGCTTATACGTGCAATGTGCAAATTAATAATTTCCGTCATTTTTTTATTGTTTTATAATCTTGCGTCCTCTTTTCGCGCCGATTATTAATGATATGTCTTGACGGTGCAGGAATCATAATTCACGGCGTGCCATATAATGAGCGCCTCGATCATTGCACGAAAATTTCACGACTCGTGAAACAATTACGGATTTATGCGCATTTCTGTGTATTATTATGCGCGCGAATTATAGTGAGACCTTTTTTGTCTTGATACGTGTAAGAACGCACGCCCACAAACGAGCCTCAACGAACTAACGTGCCAGCGTTCAATTCGTAAGAGAGAAAGAGAAAACTAGAGACTTTTTCCTCTTTTAGCTGAGTATGTACGTACGTTTTATTGTAATTACAGTTCTGACCAAGTCATAAAGTTGATTATATTAAACCCTTTATTATTAACGCGACGAACATGCTTAAGATCTTTTCTCGTAGAGTAATTGAAAATTAGTCTCGCGAATTGTCATTTGGGTTTTTCATTTTGATTTTCATAATTATTTTATTCTGTCGTTTCCTGCCACGATCATAGATTCTATAAACGTTAGTATGCACTTTTATTCCGTATTTGAATTTTATTTTATGTTATCATTTTTATCTTTCTACTTAACATATGAAATATAATGAATTTTTTACAGTGCAATTTTTTATTCCATTTTTTAAGTAGATGAAACAAAATGAAACTAAAAATAATATTTTACAGAAATGTTGTCTCGTTTTTATGTTTAATTCCAGAGCAATGAATTTATTTATTAAAAAATATATATTTATAAATAAATATTTATAAAAACGTATTTAAAGCCAAGTATTTTTTGATTCTTTTTTCTAATTAAATTTGTTGCTTTTTTAAAAGATAATTTACATACCAATATTTATCAAAATGTTCCAACTTTTTTGTACGAAAACTATGCGATCGCGAGACTCAGTTTGGTCTGGACTTTCAATGTTTTAACTATATAGAAAAAAACGATAAAAAGCCGAGACATATCTGGGTCGCGATTGACTTTTTGGCCGCATATTCTTGCAAGCTGGAAATCCAACAGTAACGTCACATTGTGTTGTTTTATGCAATGCGAGTGTTATGAAATTCGACAGTTTTGGGTTGACAAGTCCAATCTTGTTCATTTACATGGCCGTTTTCTCATAACAAACACAAATGTAGTTTTCACGTTAAAAACGTATGCGTCAGACAGAAGATTTTCTTTCATCTTACGAGAAGGGAAAAAGCGTCTCGAATAAGAGAAGTCAAATTTGAAGTTGAGTATGAACTATATCCGACTCCATTACATGCTGTTTATATCGTTACTAAAAAACAAAAGTAATTTTTCAGTTGTACACGGGATTGAAAACTGAGAAAATTCCTTGATCCAAGAGAAAGATATTTTTAACTTAACAACTTTTGATTTAACTTCGCTTTTAATTTTAATGCAATTATGTATATTTTTAAACGAACATTGCTTAAGGTTAGTTCAATATATGTCAATCGACAATGTATATTTATTGACGGAACTACATTTCTTTCTCTCGTGTACTATAACTAAGTATTTAACTATTGCTATCGTGAAAAACGACTATGTACTTAATAAATAATTTCATTTGAATGCGGTTGGACAACTTTTAAATTAGCCTAACTTTAGTTTGAAACTGCCGACATATCGCCAAAATTATGCAATAAAAAGCGTCAGTTTGCATTATTACAAATTGATATACAAAGAGGCACGATAATTAGACTTTGAATAATTTCAAAGTTGCACTTTCTGCGGGGTTACAGACTCACTGTAAGGTACTTTTTATTTTGATTGAGGTTCACGGTAATTTAATGTATGGGTCGATTTTGATCCCCATGGGCAATGGTGTGACCAGAACTTGCCGAGGATAACTTCCAATGTCATATTCCAATATCCGCGTTGCACCGAATGCATTACGCGAAACTAATAACTCGCGAAAAAAACAGCGTGGTTTACAATTTCCAATAACTTACCGGCCGGATTTTCAATTTTTGGTAAAAAATATTCGAGGCCTTTACTGATGTTTCTTCTTCTGATCGAATGAGACCGGATCTAACGTTATTTACAGGTGTATTCCATCAGGGCAAATTCGTGTGTATATTGGTAATGTTTATATATTGATTTTGTATCGGCCAAGAGCATATCATAGGTCTGAATGAAAGAATTCAAGAGAATAGGAGGTTGCTATATATATCAAAACATTTCGAACGCTTCGGGCACTCTTTTTAATAAAACACGAGTGTTTTTGCAATTAACTGGCAAATTTAAATAAAACCAAGTGCAAACGATAAGGATGTATCGCACCTCTTTTACACAACACTTTTTTTAAACTACAGATCATTTTCACGCGATCGGATATAAGTTTTATGCTATTTATTCAATCCTACTTTTTGTAACATTGAAATCAATTTCACTTTCAGATTAAACTGCTTTTTGCGATTATATGCATTAGTATTCGGGGAAAAGAATACTAAACTAACAATAAAAGCCGATACTTTAAAGAATACGATAATGAGAAAAGCGATAAAGTAAATGATATCTGTTTTCTGTAGATCCTAATTCAAATTAGCATAAACAGAAAAAAAATAATTGACATCAAGATGAAACATATATAAAGAGAATAGAAATAATGTATATTTACAGAGTTAAATTAGAATTTATAATAATTGGAAACTAATTACAATGAATCATTCAATGAATTCATTTTTATGAATTTAATTCATAAAAAAATATTTAATCGATCAATTGATTTATTTTTTTTGTAATATAATTTTTTAACGTAATTTTAAAATTTATTTTAATTATTTAATGGTATCCCGAGTGAAATTTTTTTTTATCAAAATATAATTACAATATTATGCTATTTCTTTTATATACAAATAAAAAAGAGTAAAGAAAAAAACTGTAAAAACTAGCGTTTTCGGCATTACAATATAAAATGATAACTCAGCGCTAGCTATCATCGTAGGTGGCGGATGATAAGCCCATGCAAAAACTGTTTCAACGTCGGTATTCACATACGTTTTCTCTAACATCTTATATCTTTTTCTCGCGTGGGTAAGACATATTTCTGCAGGCTAATGAATTTTAATGAAGACCACAAGAGATGAGATAGTACCGCTTTCGACAAACATTTTTTATTCCCAAAATTACCAACAGAGAATGCTTGAAAAATGTTTGTTTGGGTCTCATTATGAGACGGCGCGGGTTAATCGGCAAATCGGTTGAAATGATATTGCTGGGCCAATCAAAGGTGGCAATTGAGGGTCAGTATATTCGCCTGTGATATATAAATAAAGTGATCAAGCAGGTTATACCAGAGATTTTATGACTGTGCGTTCCAAAATTTCGAATACAAATGTTCATCAATTTACGACTAGTTGTCGACCGAAACAAAAAAACAAGATCCCACCAATTTGATAAAATATTTGTATTCGATCAGAATAATAGCAGCGATTATAAAATAAAAAAAGAAAAGAAAATAACGTATTTATTGGAATTTGCTATTCACATAGCATAGAATAGAGAATCGTATTCTCCTTTTGATCTTCTTTATTAATTCAAGGACCATTTATCATCTTTGCCGATTGACGCAGTAGTTTCTCGCGCCAAGTTTTTAGCCAAGTAGTCATTATTTACCTTTTGAATCACTGAAATTCTCATTTTCACATTTTAACAGTTTCTACGATCAAATATTTTACTTTAACCAAGCGGCTTTTTACCTTATGATTTGAATACTTACTTTCTTATTTTTAACTTCAAATGTTTCTTAAATAAACTGTTTTTATTTATAATCATAATATACTTATAATTGAATTTCCTTTATAAGTTTGCACTATTTTCAAGTGTTTTTCAAATTAATGAAAGTATGATCTGAGTGATTGTAAATTCAGAGGTTTGTTTGAAGTTTGTTCTCCTTCATTCATTATTCTTATTTCTTTTATTATATTGTTACATTTCTTTTTTATATAATTTTTCTTTAATAACATTTCAGCTTTTGCTGATATTTAGATCGCGATGATTTCAATAAAAATTGTACCAATCGATATTTGGTTACTCAATAATTATTTCCTTTGTGTTACCAATTATTTTGTACTAGCGTTTTCCGGGTGATGCGCAGTATTCATTTTACGTCATAACAGCGACTGTTGTGATGAACGTTCATTAGTAGCCGACATCCCATTAAAGCGCGCGTCATAAATAACACCATCTAACCTATCGCGCGAGTGCGAGATGTTATGGTTTAATGCATTGAATCGAGCATTTCTGCGAGTTGCCTCCAGTGGTCTTGCTTGCTCGTAAACCATTCCTTTAGAGGTCGTCTTCGGTTCATGTGTACCACGACTTACGATAGGCAGGCCAAATGCTAATATATTTTTTATGTTCCTTGCTTTTAAAGACGTACATTTTTCCATCTATTCATTATGACTATTGTGTATCTTGCACTTTGTAACAATAAATATCAAACAAATACTTAGTAATGAAACAGTGCACGAATTCGCTAGTAATGAGACTGAATGTCTTAATTACCTATTTGCATGAGTGAAATAAAGAAAATTCCTGTTTTGTAAATAATTGAAATATTCATTTATATTACAATATAACACAAATATGTATCTGTTTTTTGATAAACACTGAGTATTTTATAATTCCGATTTTATTCATTTATACGCAATATCAATACGTAATGTTAATTTGCTAAGTAACCGTAAACGAGCTTGAATTTTCGTTAACGAAATCATGTTTCATGAAAGCCTAAATAGTTGAGAATATTTCATATTTAAGTGACACTCAGTTGATAAAACAATTTACAACAGTCTTTGCGAGTTTATCGAACAACGTCTCAACTCTTCTGTTTTGCTGTGCACGTGAAAACGAGCTTTCACTATGTTATTGAAATTCCAAGCTCAAGATGCGCATGACAAGAATTGTTCTCGAGTGTCACTTGCCGTCAAGGAAGCTTCTGCTAGCGACTTCTGTTGTATCATCTTGTTTCGATCTCTTGCACACCGATCAATCGTATTACCATCGCGCTAACTTTTCACCTTTCTCTTTCTAATGCGAACACCCTACACGTCCAACCAGATGAAACTCGAAATGCGCTATTGACCACCAACCGACGTCGCTTACTCTTATCCTCGATGCGCCGCGCCTCTCTTATGACTGTGGGCGTACTTCATAATAAGCGATGCATCGTACAATCTTTTTTTTCGTCTTTTATTTCTACGTTATAGTCAGTGAGGACATACAAGGTGTTTCCTTGGAGAAATCGTTGTAAAATTATATTGCCCTTTTTAATATTTTGACGTTCACAACTTCGTAGGTTTTTTCATAACACCGCTCCCACTCCTCCGCCAACAAAAGAAAAATCAAAGTTCTTCAAATATGACCCATTTTGATGAATGATGAGGTAACGGCAATTTTAATTTATTCACAATTTTAGTGGGTCAAATTATATGATAATGCAATAATGTTTTTTTATATAAGTCTAGAAACAGTACGTGACCATTTTCAATTATCAAATATTTAGTAAAAATTATCGTAATATTAAAAGATTAGTCAGGCTTTTAAAAGTCACTCATGGTTTCGTCAAATTCACCTTCATCAAAAGAAAACAATAGCTTTATGTGAAAACAATTTATACGAAATATAGTTTTTCTGTTTTACTGGAGCGGTCGGAATTCGATCGAATCACTATGAGATTTTGTTGTGCATCCAATTAAATCTGCAATTACGCGCGTGCCGGATTACTCTCATTAGGATTGGGCTTTCCGGTCAAGCAGGAGGTTTAAAAGGGCGCGGACAGGGGTGAGACACAGACAGAAAGAGAGAGAGAGAGAGAGAGAGAGAGAGAGAGAGAGAGAGAGAGACCATTGAGAGTGGGACAGTAGTAAATTCCAACGTGAGTTCTCGCGTGCATAAATTGCTGGAGGCCGATTTTCGTGATATTTCATCTGTTCGCAACGCCATCCAAAGGAACATCCTGTTGCAGATTCGATAGCAGCGTACACCATTGTTTACACACTCAGTCGGGTTAGAACAGCGTTTGTGTGTGTGTCTTTTTTTTTCTGTTCATTTATTTTGTTTCTCATGCTGACTGTACTGCAACCCCTGAAGTCGATTTGCATACGAGTCTGACCTTTTATTGAAGTCTTTTATTAGAATACTACTGACGATCTCGGAGCATCAACAGTCCGGGAAGTGAAAATCTCAATCAGCACCAATGCCTTTAATCTAGGAGAGAAGCGTCTTTCTTGGGCGTCGTCGTCGCTGCGGTCGTTATTCACGCGTAAAGAGAATAGCGCTCGAGTGTGAATATAACTCATTGAAAAGGAAAGATTCTCGGTGAAAGCATCCGAAGGGGAGACCAAAACCATCGTTGGATAAACGGGTTTTGATGGCGTTGTCTCCGTCCTCTTTTTAGATAGATGCACTTTTTTTACTCATCGTGGAGCCTCTGCCAGTTTTTATATCGCATGAATCAATAAACTTCGTCAGATGAATTTTCGTTCATTAGAGACCGTCGTGTTCTTCGCTTTTTCATCTTGAGCTCTATGGTTTTTGCACCTCGAGCGATTCATCCTTATGTCTTTTCTTGATATGACCAGACACACCTCTTTCTTTCTCTTTCTCTCCTTTACTCACAATCTTTCTTTCATTCCCATCTTCCTTCTGCGAGCGCTCGTGTGCATGCGCGCATGCGAGAAACTTTCATACGTTACCTGCCAACATTGACGCTCGTTGTAATTACACGAACCGCCGTGGGTGTACGCCCTGCCTCGACCCCTGAATAATTCTGCCCAAGCGTAAGTACGCAATGAATGCACTGCACCCTTTTCCTCCTTTTTCATCAACATCTTCCTCTCATTCTCTCTTTACTTTTCTCTTCTGTCTATCTCCACCTTTGCACAGGGATTTCTTTCGTGAAGGAGTCTGTACGAGACAAATTATAGGTAGCGCTGTAAGCGCACTAGTTGATTTTTCCAATAAGACGTCCTCGCGAGAACACTTATCACTTTTAATCAACGAACATTTTCATAATTAACTAATCAATCAACTAGCTCTCAATCTATTTTCATCCTAACTTCGAAACACTTTGAAGTGTTATAATTAAGACGATGCGAATGAGTAATTAATTACTAAGCACCAGAAAAACGGCGTATCTATGTTTATGCGTACAATGAAACATCACACTTCGTGACTGTTGACTTTTTAACATTGAATAGAGAAAATGTGAAATTCACGTGGAAAGCCAAGTAGGTCATTCAAAGGAAACTTGCTTACAAACCTGCGGCAACGATTGCTGTCTGACCCTATTGGATAAAAGCCAAATGACGCTGACACTCAGAATCATCATAATTTGTCGTTAACTCCAGGGTTGGAATATTTTCCGCCAAGTTATGTCGCCTTGAGACTGTATTTATGTTCTTGAGAAAGTGGCAACAACTGAATTGTCTGATCGAAAGTTCCTTACTGTTGTACGAAAAGCTTTAAAGAAAAAAGGAAGAAAACAAATTTTTAATTGCTGCAGCCTATATACTTTGTTTTTTGCAAAAATACAACATTGTTTCTGAAGCCTGCATATTACAGCATTAATTTGTCAGAAAACATTGCTTAAGTGACAACCACGATGATTAACTGAATGCTCTATCACGAAACTAGTTAATTATTGCGTTTGGCAACTCACGCTTGCTCCGTCTTATAGCCGTTTAAAAGTTAAAACTGGACAAATTCCAATCAGTTAAATTTATGCCGATTAAGATTGAAGATTTGTTTTAACACGAAATTACGATCTAATAATTATTATTCTTCAAATTAAACTGAAATATTATTTTTCTTACGATTATTATTTACTTACTAAATTTGTTTTCATAAAAATATTAAGTCATTTATAAAAACGATCATCCTTGATGAAATATTTAAAAAAAAACAGTTGAAATAATGATATAAGACGATATACAACGTTTGAATAGAAATAATAGTTATAACATATTTCGCTCTTTTTTAATATTGAACCATGAAAAATCTGATATTTTTTGTCATTTCTACTTTTCCTTTTTTTTCTTTTGTAGAATAAAAAGGGACTCATACAGCTTTCACTGTCGTGCTCACCTTTTGCTTATGTTTCACGACCCCATCGCAGCAGCAGTGTCATAAGTAATTTTCCAAGGTCTCATAACTTGTTTAGCGAAGTTGTGCTCGCGATTATAGACAAACTCTAATAACATCAATTACGTTATTTCTGCGAGCTCTTGCAATGTACCAAAACAATGTGTTGTACTAAGACAGACGAATAATCGAGCAATATCAACGGCGACATTGCCATACAACTACGAACAATGCTCTCGACAGTTGCGAATAAGCTTTTTGTTCGAAGATATTGAGACTACAGAATGTTTATTTATCAAGAATGAAGCTGTCTTTTCTCCATTAGTTGGTAACCACTCTCGACAAAAGAGGATTGGATTGGGGTCGTACGAAAAGCCCGCGAATTCGTTGTAACTAGTTGAATCAGACAGTTTCTTCTTGTGTTATCTCTCTTTCTTTCTGTCTCTTCCGAAGTTACTCGACTCTGCCGACAAATGTTCACACGAATGAAATAAACGCCTGTTAATTGGTGATCGATCAGCTTGTCGAACCACTTGTTTGATGCATACATTCATCTCATTATTCCCCTCAGATCCGACCGTATGAACTCGTTCAGGGTTAATTAGGAAGATCGCTATCTACGAACTCGTTAGCGGTCGCGGGATCACAACATTGTGTCTATTCTGCTTTTATCCTCAATCTCTTGTTCTTATATACAACTCAACATTAGATGTAGTCCAACACATCATCGAAACGACTAGTAGTAGTTCTCTTTGATGTTTGACAATTGAGCTGAATTTTTTGTTGTTTTTTTTTTTTTTGTTTGATAAACTAAATTTTCACACTACTCTTCTAAGGTTCAATCATATTGCAAAATGGCGCGCATCTTCACACTGCAAAATTATGACTCACTCTAAGTGGCGAATTTGTTCGAGATAATTGACAGCCGACTCGGCCAACGGCTCCTTCGGGGACCATTGATTTCGCTGCCACTCGCTTTGTGTTCGTGCGAAAACGACGCCATTATTTTTGTCCGTAGTCAACGAACTATTCTCTCAGGTCACTTCAAGAACTCGACTTTTTCGTACCTTCTCAAAGTCTCTAGATAGCGCAAGTTGGTTAATTAAATGTCATGCAATTTTGCGGTTTACTAAATAATTCGTGCTGTATGATCATTATGTAGTAACGCAATTTGTGTAAATAATACAATTAACCTGTAGATTAGGGTAATTAACTAATTAGACATTTAAAACTGATTAAAACATTTAGTCATGTTAGTGTTACCATGCCAAAAATTTTAACTGTCTCAGTTTTAGCAATATTGATAAAATAAAACGTATATTATATTTATCTTAATCATATGTTTACAATATAGTAAAATATTGTTAGTAGTTGTTATTAGTTACAAGATACAGTTTTTTAAGCTATCACTTATTTTTCCACAAATTAGAAAAAATCTTAGAACTGCATCGTAGCGTTTCTACACTAAGAGAAAAAATATATCAAAAATTACTAGATTCTGTAGCAATGTCAGGACAAAACAAATTAATATTAAGAAATTACTAGACTTTTTAGTATTAATAATTGTTAATATTATAAAAGTTGATATATTATAAGAATTGAAAAATATATCATAAGAATGGAAAAATATATTATAATAATTGAAAATATTATTTTCAATAATATTTAATAATTGTTTGTCCTGACATTGCTACAGAGTTTAGTAATTTTTTATAAATTTTTTCTCTCAGTATATCGTCTGAATATGACAAATCATTTTTATTGCAAAAATATTCTATAACATCAATGTATATATACATAATAAGTGTACTAATAAAAAACAAATAATAAAAATGTTTAATACATCAAAGCTAAAATACAGAATGAAAAATGGTAAACTGACGATAACACATAATGTACGCGATGAATTATAGATGACAAACTGAAAATGATTTCGCCGAGGTGCAAAGCAGGCTAGTTATCTCATTGAGGTAACATTACGTTCTACCGTTTGGTCACGCGATGTGAACGCACGAAGAATCGAGCAATACGTTCGGGATAAATGGTGAACCTTGAGAGTTTCTCTCACTGTTGTTACACGGGTACCGTAACAGTGAAGACTACGAGTTTCGGCAGCGTCTCCGTAGAGGTCGCACATTTACACAGGCGGGGTCATCCACGGTCTTTGCGGTACCGTTATACTGCGCATGAAACATACATATTCCTTACTCGCGAGGTGAGCATCCATGCCGTGGCGACGGCGACGGCGGTGGTGGTGAGTACGTGTCCTACTACGTAAAGTCCCGTGCAAATATTTTGAACATTTTACACGCTCATGTTCGTATATGTACGCGCAAACGAATGACGCCGTATCTTCCCAGTCACGTACGTTTTCCACCGCATGCCCAGTGGCACACGGGCAAGCATGCATAAGTCAGCCACTCGCCCTTCCGACTCCCCGCGTAAGCCTGTGGGGAGTTTGGCCTGTGAAAAACGAGCATTAACTCTACGCATATCCTACTTTCCACTTTAATCTGTGCACTTTCTCACGTTGCCGATTGCCTGCCACTGACATCGCCAAGTAAAACATGCGTTAATTGCCAATGATAATAATCATTGAAATTATATTTTTATTATTAGAATTTGTTGAAAGAAATAAATAATATTCATCTTTTTATTACATATATCTTCGATATATATTTTTAATTAATAGTCAAAGTAAAATTTTATTCAGTATTTTTTATAGTGGAAGAATTATTCACACATTAAAGTTAACTTTGCTTACTTCAAGTTCCTAACTACTGGAGATACTGCTAGTTATTATAGAAATAGCTACCTCCAACGTCAAATTAATTTCTTAAACTGCAACGTTACATAATCCGATTAGTCAATTTTAGCTTATATATTTATGAGGAAATAAGTATTATCTATAGCATAGAAATAAAGGGGTTTTTATAAGTAAAAGTACCGTAGACGTTAAATTAAAAATCTTTAATTTTTTAAGCCATTGTTGAAATTAACGTTACTAACTTTATAGAGTTTATTAAATTGAAATATTAGAAACAATTTCAATTTAATTCTGGATGTGCGGGAAAGCAGGAGAATATATAGATGAACACATACCCTAACGGAAGAACATATATTTCGAAATATATATGAATATGTGCATATATCCTCCACGATGGAAACTATATTTTGAAAATATATGCAAAAATATATTTTTTATATATATTTTAATACAGTCACATATACTTTTGCATATATTTTCACACGTACTCATAGTATGTTTTTTAAAAAATGTATTTAAATATATATTATATACTTCACATATATTTGCACATATATATAGAAATGTATTTTGATCCGTGAAAGAATATATTTTTTATTAAAAATAAACATTAATATATACTTAAAATATATATTAATGTAGGAAAATAATTCCGTACTAGGAGAACTTTATTTTGATATTCATAAAAATATCTTTTATTATGACTCTTTATTTTTATAAACATATTATAAATATTATGTTTTCTGAAATCATGAAATAAGCTCGGAAACCAGCTCAGTATTATACAAATCAAATACAATAGCTTATTTCATGAGATACTTTATTGACTTCAAAGGTAACGTATGATTATTTTTTCCGTCGACGTTGTTTCTATCATGACATAATTTTATCGACCTAATGTCAAATGGTTTGTTGAATTTTTAAATGACAAACAAATCACATTTTAACAATCAAGTAATAGTATCTAAAAATCAACCGTGTAAAAACAACCGCCAATTTCCAGTATCTACGCCGGTGGTTTCGGTATAGATTCATGTGAGCAATGACTCCCTGTGGCGAACCAGGAAGTAAATCTTATTTACAATTACGTGTGAAATCTTTGTAGTATTTGTGCCGCTACGATCTTGGCATTTTAAATGACCGATTTTGGAGTCGGCGTACTTAAAAATTATTGACTGTACAAGGACACCCGGAAGAAAAATCGTTGTTGTGATTCAAAATTTTCAATCTATTATTGTGACATTACATAATATTTCTCTTAATGCGACATGTCACGCTGTTGGTTCAACACAACTCGTCACATCTTCGCCGACATCAAAGGCTGGCGCATGATGCTTACCGTTTTATAGATGTTCTTATCAATCGCACATAATGAATTATTTCCCATCATTTTTCTTTCATCAAACTAACGATAGGTTAAAGAAAGAAAGAAAAATCCTCGAGGTCTTGTGCCTGAGACATGTTCATTGTCTCGTCTGTGAAAGAATAGCTTTGCTACAAATTCTCGCTGACTAAGGGCGTGTTCTCTTTTGTGACTGCAACATCTTCACGATAGCAAGAACTGATTTAACTTTGATATCGAATACTCGATTATTGCCGTAGTAAGTGTCATCGAATTTCTTGATAGGTGATCTCTATGCACACTGCTAACAATGATGATATTATATTTTCTCTTCCTTGACAGTATAAGAAAAAGAAAGTCCAGTCCACCTTTGCGTGAGTCTATGTTGCATTCATTACTAAAATCCGGTATTGCGAAAAATACCGAACTAAAAAGTATGCAGGCGAGTCGACTAAGCGTTTCGATGTTTTTAATCACAGACGAGATAAGTGCCGGCAAATTTGTAGGCAGTATATTGACGACAAAAGTTCAATTCTTGCCTTTAGTATTTCTACTTCGTTCATTTTGTTACAGAAACCTGTTTCTGTACTTTTTTGCAATATTATTAAGTTATGTTGGTCAAATTGATTTCCAAATTGTAATTAATTAAATTGCTTAAAATACATTTTCAATGTTAATAATAATGTAAACTTTAAGTGATAATATTAATATATTATTAAATAACAAAAATGAAATTTGGTTTAGTCATAAAAATTTGAGTTTGTTGTTTAACATATGCAGATAATCTAACAAGCAACTCGAAGTGACTGAAAAATTAGTTCCCATCATTGGTACAATTGTGATGTCGTGCAATGGATAAGTTTGCAACACGGCAGCTGAGCGCAAGGATTTTACGAGAGTTGTAAAGTAATAACGGTATTATTTCTGCGGCATGCAACTGCAGTATTGCCATTGCGACCTTCTTGTCGACAGAAATCAGACTCACGTGAGTAAGAAGGAGACGTCCTTATGACGCTGAGTGAGATGCAATGCGGATCCCAGGAAAAAGAAGTAGGGACGAAGCGAGGGAATACAAAAAACCGGGATCGATACTCGTAGGAGGAGAAGAGACAAGAGGCAAGTTAGAGCGAGAGACCTATTGTCGAGAATCCAATGGTCTCCGTGACAATGGACCCGCATGTTAAACGGTCCACTTCGAACGCCACCGCTTTCCGTTTTTCTTTCGATAGTCACCGGGCATTTTGCGAGAGCACATTTTGTAAAAGCGATCGCCATTTTTTATTTTCACTCTCAGTTTCCGCTTTGGCAACGTGCATTGAATCGATGCCACGGAGCCATTTTCGAAAAATCGAGTGAAACTTCTTTTCGAACTCGTTTACTTTACTTCATTTAAATATTATATCAAGTTCGTCCAAATCAATTATATATCATATTGCAACATTTATAATGAATGACCACTCGATATTAGAAATATTTTGCGACAAGTTCCAGTTACTTGTTATTAAAAACGAAATTTACGCTGATTTTTGAAATTTATAATTTGAATATTTACGATAATGTTATACAAAGTATAATATCTTGGAATCAGTTAATGTCTTTTAAGATAATCTTAAATTGCTAGAAATAAGAATATAAAAAATCACTGTATAAGTACCTAATATTACAACTATCTATTTTTCAGTCAAGTAATAAAAACTGATCATTGAATCAGCGTCAGCGCTTGCAAGATGAGAAGCATTCGTCGCGAAAACTCGTCCCTCGAGACAAATGTTGAATCCGTGAACGAATGCTCCTAGTCTTTGTTATTCGTATTTGTCGAATACCGTCATTATTCTCTCATGTTCCCGTTGGTTTCGTGGAAACTAATAAACTGTTCTCATAAATATTGCATCGAGTATAAAAATATTGGATAAAAATAAAAGTTAATGGCATTAATTTTACCAAACACATTGATGATTTTTATAGATTTGTACACACGTATACAAATGTTGTTGTTGCCGATTAACATATTTTTGTGCACAATTATAAAAATTCTTTCGTTACTTGGTCAGAGGCTATTAACTTAGTCTTAGTCCTAAAATATAGTGAGCAGAGTGACGACTAGTCGCTTGGCGTCTCGTTGTCTCGAAATAAATTCGAAAAATGCTCATTCATAACGCACGACCGGTGTTGTTTTCTCGACAGCGGTATATGGAATTGCGAAGAAAGATATTGCGCAGAGAGGGACGTGTACAGGAAGTGAACATACACGGGAAGTTTAGCATTGTCGGCATTTATACGATGGTGACCGAACGCCCAATTATGGAAAGCCGCGCGTTATAACTATTCTATTATTCTGAACCGTGCATAAACATCTAGCTCGTGCAAACGAAAAATTATTTTCCATTATTTTTCCGAGCTATTTTTCAATGCTATTTATCTTGTACAGTATTGACCAGCAATTTTACTTTAAATCAAAAACATTTAACAAAATATATTTATCACGCATATATATACATTTAAAATGCTCTAATTGAATATCAATTTGTTTGAAAATAATGAATAATAAATCGTATATTCAATCAAATGTATTTTTCATTCAATGAGGCGCACTAGGTATTGTATAATACAAAATAATATTTTAATATTTATATATATACAAAGTGTAAATATTGCAGTAAAAAGTATGCAATAACATTCTCGATATTCCTGAAATTATTTTCTTTGAAAGAAACAGATAATAATGTTTTCGTTCCGGCAGTTCGTTCTTAACTTTTACGCTACAGTCGGTCTCAGGTTACTATTAAGATTAAAACAGACGTAAATAAGTTATTAAGATCGTAATCTGTACGCAATGAGAAACGACTTGATTCTCTTAACCGCGAAAATATTAAAACAAGTCGTAGGCGATCCGATCAATCATACGACTGCTTTCTCATTTTACCTGTTTTATTAACTTTTTGTATTTTTTTCTTTGTTTCAGGTAAGCCGCAACTTTTTCAGCACATTTCCTGTCATAAGTTATACACAAGTTTACGATTCAACAACTACCATACGAAAGGTGTTAATTGAAATTTTTATTACATCATTCCATTTAAATTTAAAATATTTGCATTGTCCAATATTTGTGGTTGTTAAATATTATTTTTATTATTACTATTATTTGTAAAACGTTTTTGTAATTATATTTTTATTAATTATATAATCAAATTTAATATTGCTTTATTCTGCTTTTATAGTCCGATCTCCGAATAGTCCGTATGTGATTCTCTTTCTATCATCATACATTCTTATGAGAATATAAGGATAAAGTTATCGGACTATTCGGAGGTTCTTCTGTAAATGCAAAATGCGATGTTTTATTATTGACATACTAACAAAATAATGTAACAACCAGAATTAAATAAGAATAAAAAGAGGAAGTGAAAATGTGGGAGACGAATAGACAAAGATAAAATTCTTGTTTTCGTCTATGTTAATGTTAGATCGATATATGAAGTGTTAAAGTTGCGGATACAGCTTTAATCTGACGGTAACTTGTACAGCACCCACGATCAAAGTTTTTGCATACAAATATGCAAGCATGATTTAACGGTTGCCCTGATTTATAAACTTTTTCCCTCGTTTTTATTCATTTCTTTTTACATGACTTTTTCATTTCATCATAATAATCAAGGAGGAATTTAAATATATATTTTGAATTTATTTTAAAGTGCTTGCTAAATTGAAATAATATTGAAAGAAAATATTATGTACCGCAAATGGGGCGCACTTTTACATATGGCTTAGATCCAACTTTCTCGTATATACATATGCAGTTGCATTGATAGGGTGGATGAGTCTAGTCTAGCCGCGAACAATTATCTTGACGTTCGGCAGTTAGACTGATGTCGATTATTGACACCATGAATGCCTATCGATCGCGCGCGCTATATTTGTGGAAAGGGGAAGGGAGACTATTAACGGCGATGCTTGGTCTTTTTTGTAAGAATGAAAGAACCCAGGTAATACATTTTCGGGATTGATACGCGGCATTCAATATACGTTGTTTGCGTGTCGTAAACAATACGCAATACTTTTGCGAATTTTTATGATTTTTTGAATTATTTTATTAGTACGATATATTTATGCTAATTCTTTTTGTTTCTTTTTTTGTCTTTTCGTTCAATATTACGGTAATGCAAACATAATTGTATTACATAAATCTATTACTTATATTATACTTAGAAAATATAATTGAAAACATTATAAAGCATGTCATTTGAATGACACGTCGCAACAGCATCTTTAGAACATTGAAATTTAATTTCCTCCCGTCGTATTTGCATAATGCGTTTCCTTACTCGTGCCATAAACGGTGATAAAGCGTAATATCAAGTATTGTAAGTTCCAATATTGTCCAATCATCAACAGTACTTTTGATCCGTCAAAGGTACGGCCGAGATAAGACGGATTTCGAGACTTGCAAGCACTAAATCCTTGGATGCGGAATATATTACTATTACACGCATACCCCATTACCGATAATCGACGTCATTTCTTAAGTGCACTTCGCACTGCGTGAGGATTCCACGGATATTTGATAATGCGCGCGCAGCTTCAAATAAAATTAATGTTTATGCTATAAATTACATCGTACAATTTATTTTCTTGTTTGCTTAATAAATGAGAGTAAAATTATACTTGACAATCATCGTCATTCTACTTGAAATGAAATCTTCTGATTAAATTGTAAAATTAATTAACTGTGCTCTTAATAAACATATGAATAATTAAATACATAATTGAAAAACCAAAACTATGGCATGATTTTTAAATGTTCATAATTATTATACAATTGTATAACTAAGTTAAATGTAATATACTTTATTTTATTGCACATAAAAAAAGTAATATTTTTTAAACAAAAAGTAGAAGTAAAAGCGAAATATGTCAATATCGTTTATTTATTCATTTTAATACTATATTGTTCTTGATCTAAAGATATATCATTCAAATTTCACTATACACCGAGTTGTTATATGTCAGAAGTTTCTCATATTTGACACGAGCAGCATTTGAGGTCGTTTGTATGGGTGCTATTCTTATTACTCGAGTAAACAATTGCAAGCGTAAATATCGAGCTATACAAAATTGTGTGACACCTTGCTTCATCCGGCGCGTCGGCATTACTGAAAATTTTCCAAGCGGTAAATAATACGTATCCACGCGCAAGGAATTGCTATAAAGCGTGCAAATATTTTCTCGGAATAGTGCGCCTGAGATTACTAGGACTCCAACGGAAATGATTTTTCACGTTTCGCGTGGTTAAAGGAATACGTTGGAGGACACCATTGCCCGTTGTTGTTCTCTGCGTGACGTTTGGAAAACTTTGACATATTGTGAAAAAGTAAACATTACTTTAAATTAAAAACTATATTTCTTTATTTTTTATGTTATATGTGAATTTGTGCTTGGAAAAAGCATGGAATATAAAAAATGTAATACTAAATAATGTCTTATTTGAATTGTACGAACGGGATAATCTATGACTATAATAATCCTATCGTAACTTTCGACTTTTAATACTTTTAGTCTCAAAAAATTGTTAGTATGTTTTGCAATTAAAATTTTTATAAAAATTCAGCTTTTAGCTAACGAGTTCTTACTACGAGAAATCTAAAATTATCATGTGAAAAAAATACGTTTAAAAAGCACGTCTTTTCAAATGCAGTACAATAAAGTTGTTTGAAAGTCAGAAAGAACAAAAACGGCAAAGGATTAAAAAACTACACATCTTTCAATGACTATTCATAGCACATTGGTGTTAATCGTCGTCCACACTGGTCCATTGTATTGACTTGTATTGTACTATAAAACTTCTCTGCATCGAATCTACCATGTATAATAGCCACAATCAATGGCGACACATAAAAAAACAGCAACTCGGTAACGAAAGAAGTCATATTCTTCTTAACGTTAATGACTGCAGGCATTATAATCTCAGTTTCATCATTTTGGTTTCAACTTTTGTTAGGTTCGATTATTCCATATATTTATTTTAAATATATGGTAAAGAGAAAAATTGTGTCGAAGTATAACTATAACAAGAGTACGGATAAAAAAAGCTTGCATACATACTTGCAGCAATAAAATCTATCGCCGTCATTCAACGAGCATGAATAAAATCAATATATTTTTCAAGGAGAGGAACGTTTTTGGCCAAAACAGTGTGATAAACGTTCTTCGAGCGTATCACTTTGCAAATATTTCGACGTTAGAAAAAGTATAATTCTTCCGCGAAACACATTACTTTTAGCTGCGTCCGTTACACTTCCAGAATAAATCTTCGCGGTTTCAACGAACTATCATGAATCATAAAACTTATTCTAAGTCTCTTCTCACCTCGATAACTCTCGTGGCAAAACTTTTAGAAATCATTTCACGATTCCCGCGCGACGAAACAGTCGAGAATACTATCGTTTACTTACTTTCTCAGTCTCTTTCCATTTCAACTTAAAAAGAATTTAATAAACTGTGTGATTCAAAACTCCATTTACTGTAACTTATATTCTAGTATATTCAAAAGAATTTTATGTTGAAAAATTTTTGAGAAGAATTTATTAAAAAAAAGTGCTGGAAGATGAAAATGTTACAATTTCACTTTCTTTTTGAATAGATATACATAATCGACACAACAAGCTTTTTCCATTTATTTTGCGTATGAAGCATACGTTTAAAATACGTTCATAAAACTTAGACCATTCACTTTGTCTATTATTTGCACTTTATGAAAAATCTGTAGTTTTTTCAATTTTAATCAATGATATATTGGCATATTATGATTAATTGATACAGTATTTCAAAAGCGTAACGCAATAATTCAGTTCATGCAATCTGCAAACAAACTTGACTTTGTCATACATTTTTTCAAACATTTACATTGAAAATTTCTCTGGTTCTTTAAAATACGAACGCCTAGGATATTGTTGCAAAAAAGATTAATGTCGATTCGATGAAGCAATAATGCAGTGCATCCGCGCAAATCAACGCATTTTATCGGCTCGAATGAATGACGTTAGTGTTCCTTTTTTCTTTTGTTTTTTTTTCTTTTAAAGTTTACCTTACCTTCTTTTATGCGCCTCGAGGTACAAGTGTAGTGATATCATCATTTCTATATAATTCGGCGACCGCAGAATTTCCGTTTCTAGGCACGTAAATATATGCTTCTCAACGACGTTTCCTCCCACACACAAGTTTTGTCGTTTGGTGTTTGAAGTTACGCGGGCTGTCGTCAAGATGAAAAGAGTTGCTAGAAAATTCGTTTGATGATAGAAACAGACCTAACAGTGAGAAGGAAAAGAGAAATAAGCAGAAGAAGACGATGAAGTTGATGAAAAAAGAGGTCTAGGTGACGAATGGAATGTTATTGCAGGTTTACAAAGTTAAAATCGCCAGATGTTGAAATTAGATATGTGACTGAGTCGTCTGGACGATGCGAAGAAAGACTCATTTGTCTTTAAGGGCCATGTATAAGAAATGAGATATGTTTTGCCAAGGGGAGAACTACGAAATCAAGACCCGAGTCGGTCAACATTTTTGTTTGCGCGTGGGACGAAATAGCCAAAGTGAGATTTCCGGTAGATTAGCATTTACTTTGAGTGAAAAACTTGAGTTTGTTATGCGTCAACTAGGACACAATGTTATCAGTTTGGAAGCTTTCGGGACTCATCAGAGCTCTTAGAGACCTGTCTTACGGATCTGAATTTGTGCAATTGAATTTCTTCAAAATTAGTTTCTCGATTCAGTAGAATTATATATATCTGAATATTATGATTACTAAAACGAAGGCTATAAGATCGTCTTTGATTAGATTCTAGATTAATCAAAATTTACTGAATCCGTTTCAATTACGTAAATGACCTCGTTGAAGTTTATTGTGCAAACAAGTATCAACATTTAGTCGCTAATGACTTTGATTTACAGTTTACTAGCGACGGAAACACGCAAGTTTCGATATGAAACCTTGTATTGTCCTCAGGGCTCGGAATAACGAATTGAGGAGTCTGTTCTTGATGTGTGTTTGCAGAGATGAGGGAGACATGGACAGCAATAGTTTTGTATCGTTGCCTTATATTTAAGTTCGTTGCGTAACTCAAGATCTCATAACCGATGTAGAACCCTAACACAATGAAATTGCAGGGATACTCTCATCTAACGACAAAGTACAAGAAATACTAACTCAAGTGTAGCTAAATTGTTTACTAACTATCTATTTAACTTGCAATAAGTGTTTGATAGTCATGTTAATTCTCACTTTTGAGTAAAATAAGTAATGCGATTATGTCTTACGAAAGAAGCAATTATTCTCAGCGTAATTAACTTAAGTATATTTATGTTTATTTTAAGTAAGGCTTACATACGTACTCTCATAAATGAGAACAATTCAGATTTAAACAGAAGATATTTTTTTAATCTCTAGATAATTTTATTAACCTTTCAGTTATTTTCGTTTAGTATTGTAATTAAAAATAACTTTTACAACAAAATTTTCTAATCAATAGCAACATATCTGTACCGCTGTCGGTCTATCTTTTGCATTCATTGTAACGAACAGTGTTCCTCAACTTGATCCAGCAATCTCGAATCTGATAAACTGCATTGTATCAATGGGTTGTCGTAAATATGCCTTCAGATTGATCTATCGACCTACCTATCCGCATACGCAGTCACGCTTTTAATCATGTCACTCATTCTATCGACGCATTTGTCTTTTGTCGTATCGTGCGAGTCACGTTTGCGACTCGATACTTTCTATCAGCACAATGACGGAACGTTTCAACGTGCAGTAATAAAAGGTTCAAACAAACTTGGAGATAAATTGCCGATGGCCATTTATGATTTACGAATCTTAATACAAATATTACTATATAATAATAATTCTCCGTATACTATCTGAAGAAAATATAACGTAAAAATGTAATTCTGAAACATTACACAATCTTTACACTCACAGAAGGGATTATTTAAAACAAATAAAATTTAGAGTTAAAACAACCAAACTTTATTTATTTTCAATAAATATTTCACTACACGCAAAATTAAATTACATTAAAAATTACTATACTGTACATTAACGCTGATATAAAAATAGTTTGCTTACGTTTTTATAAGCACTGTTTACTTTCAAATTAATAAAATTATAGAAAAATTTGTCATACAGTATAGTGAAAATTGCTATTCCGTATCACAAATTTTTCTATAATTCTAGTATTTTGAAAGTAAACAGATTTGTAATAATGTAAACAAAATATTTCTATGACTGCGCTGCTGTACAGTATAGTAATTTAAATAATGTGTAAAAGAAACAAATTTTAAGTTAATTCAAATAAACTTTTCTCTGTGTGTAACACAATAAAATAAAGTTGATTTTTTCAGGATTACGGAAGTAATGTTGATTAACTCTAAACACTTGAAAGTTATCTGTTTGGTTAACGATTAACTATTTTATGTAGGAATAATCAATTTCCTTCGAGATTCATTATGACATCAATAACATAATGAACAAGCTATTTCCCTAAATATGGATAAAACTGCCTACAGATGTACTTCGAAAATTGCTCCGTTTCAAAGTACATCTAGATCAATAATTTCCCGGTTTTAGGGTGAATTGAACGGAATGCAATAAGGCTTCGACAACTTTGGCAACGATACGGAAACCTACACATTGCAAAGTACGACAGTGAAAGTCGATCCCGGATTAGCGAGGGCATGGCCTTTTGTCTTCAGTAAAGAAAGCAAAAATGTACATCGTCAATGGTTTGTTTCGTGTTTAGACGACACGCGTGATTAAAGCTTATTCCATAAAATGACCTTCTATGACTTCCGTCAAACGATTTTACCCATTAAAATTTCTGCAGATTTAACCTTAGGGACCAAGGTTAAACTATCTCTCATATAAAGTCATCCACATTTAACATTTAGTCCGAAATTTCAAACGAACCCGTAGAAATGAAATATATATTGAAATATATCCAGAAATATATGTCAAATACATTAAATATATTTTCGGAAAAATGTTATATACTTAATAAATATTCGTAGATATATGCAAAAATACATGGAACATATATTTTAAGCGTCAAAAAGTTTTTTCCGTGTAAAAATTTTGCATGGAATTTCCGTATATATTTGTCATTGAAATATTTATTTGATTAATGTTTATCGACTCTAAATAGAATAATGGACAAGACTTTAATACAAACAGTCCTGCAAATTTGTTCCCTTGTGAATTCTACAGTTTAAGTGTCCTATGTCAAAGAATTTGAGCAAAGTAGTATTGAACAAACTGTACGTCTCTCAAGAGAAATGTAGAAATTGAAATCACGTTTTCTTCTAATTATGACTTGTGTGGTATAGTTTTTCTTTCTTGGTTGGGGTTTGATTCTGTGGTCGTCAACGTTTTTGTAGAATTGAATCCTCTTTCCTATCCTCTTCAAAAATCAAAGTCAAACCACATAAATAATGCCTTCGTATCGTAAACAAATGTATGAAACACACGAAAAACTTTGTTTTGTTCAAGCTATATGTAATTGCTTTAAATTTGGTTTGAAATATTGCTACATGACTAGAATAAGAAATAGAAAATAATTATTGGCACGTGACGCGACAATAGTTACCAACTTTAGCCGAGATTCCGCAGAGCTGTGAAAAGACCATTACTTCGTGCACGCAAACATTTGTAACGCGGATGATTGTTGCTGGTTGGCGCTTGTGGATCAAGGTCGGGCCCGCAAGGACGAAATTAATTGAGATGAGGCACTGATCTGGACGCAGTGGATAGCTTCTGTATATCGCGTTTTGTACACATCAGTGTTTCAAATTACGCGCGCTAACATGAAATTAACAGGTCTTGCATGCGCACGCGTACTCGTCAAACACTATACGTAATTCTATTCCGTGTGAAAGTCTATCGATTGAATTGCAGGAGTTTTTTATTGAAATTTAATCTCGTGCGATATCATTCGTGCGATAAATAATTATTGTTCAATTACGTCACATTATGAATACGCGTTTAATTATTTTACGCACTCTACCATACATGTTTTCCTAAATTAAATTTAATAATAAGAATCTTTCAACTTCATTCCTTACTTTTCATTACAATATTTTGCAGATTTTAAGTAGTAATGTACGTATCTTTATTTGTTTTATTTTGCATTTTTCATTCACTACACTTTCTCGACGTGACAATTTCATTCAGTAATTCAATAAATCAATTTAAATTAATATAATAAATTTATTAATACCAATTTTGAGTAATTTATCACATGTATATCTATGAAGTTTCATTAATTTCATATTATGAACTATTGCATTTTCATTATTTGACTTAAATTTTAATTTAGAACTATTGCAAATGTTTTTTGAATTGACAATCTCATTTAATTTTATGTTGATACTACATAGCAATTCGTATTTATAAATTATTATTATTGATATTAATTGATATTTATTTTCTTATAAAACATTAAAATGAAACAGATTATTATCTTTTGTTTTCCCATATTTTATTCATTAAAAATTTTTTCGAGTGCTAAAGTTTTTTATGTTCACAGTGATTCCGTCATGAGTTTAAGAAAAGAGAATCAGAGTAACTTTCGTCGCATTGATCGTTTATAAAATGATCCTCGGTGGCCGATTAAATGTTCTTTTGATTCATGCACACGTACAAAAATTATCTCACAATCTTGATACAAACCAGATAATTCAGTTATTATCGTAACTCATTCTTCAGCGAAGTTATCGACCAAGATGTCAACAAATATTAACTATGATGAACATATAACTATGTTCAAGCATTTTTGAAAAAGCTTGAATAGCAGCAAATTTGTCGCCAGTTTTTACTTTTACGTTAAAATATTTCTTACTTTGTAAAAACAGTAGTCTTTTAACTATATTACCTAGAAAATCGATTTTCCAAAAATTCAAATTAATAGAAGACAAAAATATGGAATAAAATATAATACAGTTTGAGCCTATTTTCATACTTATATATTCCTATAAAGTATATATTACATTGATCTTGTATATGTTCTTGATTTGTATTTTCGTGCGTGTGGTTTTCTACTAAATATTTGGGATGATGTAAATGACAGATTATTACGCTATGTACATAGATTAAGACTATTAAATGCTCATTATTCAATAACACTGTAAAATCCATTAATCCTCAGAAACTTGTTCCAGTTTCTTCGGTTAAATCGTTGTAGTTTCGTTTTGAATTTAAAGTTTTTGTTCATTCGAAACTTGGAAAGCATGAATCTATAATCAACAACTTTGATGAATATACAGTTGTTAATAATTCGTGTCTGTTCTCTGGCATTATTTGACTTAACAAACAAAAATTATATACCATTAAATAATTAATTAGCTGAGTTTAACAAACATAATAACAGTGTATTGTTTGAGATTGCGAATATATTAGGCGTGTCCATGTTATGGTGACTTCTTTCGTAGTTCCAGGACGACGATAACTGATAACAGTTATAGCTGTATGAATTCGGGCTTGCGGTAACTGGTTCAACCACTGTCCAACACTGCAACTTGAATCGACCATAAAAGCAAATCGATTTGCGCGTGCCGGATAGTCATTAAGTTGCGTTATTACGGAAACTCGTCAGATTGCCAGGCCTCGGTGACATATAAAAAGCATAATTGGATTTTGCGTTATCCAAGACTGAAAGACAAACTCTTTTCTTGATTGAAACTTGAATGGCACACTATTTATATTGTAAGTCTGTATGACTTACAATAGACTATATCACACTAAATAATTATTTTTCTTTTCGTTTTTTCAGTGTAAGAATACAATAATTTCCGCATGATGTATCTTTTTTGATTCTGCAGCATCCGAAAGGCTGCGTACAAATAGCCAAATACTTGTCTGCCCGCACGAATTTGCAAAACATACAACTCAATTGTGAAACCTACAACTCTATCTATTGATTGTAGATAGAATCGAACCATTCATTGTATCATTGCACTGTTCGAATTTGTTTAGCCGTCGTTAATTGAATTTCACCGGGAATGATTATCAAATGTAAACATTTCCACTTTTGTTCAACAATATTTTCACGTTTAGTCTCACGATCCATCGCCGTTGAAGTATGTCTTTGTAATGAAAAATCGATTTTTGTTCACTTGTTTAATCTTTTTTGCTTAATTGTTTTTCAGACTTTGAAATTATGGTCAGTCAAAAATAAAAAATCGTCATTGTTACCATACGAGCTTTAGTTTCATTGTATTTCGATAGCAAAAACGACCAAACTAAAAATGATATACTATTATACTTTGAAAATAAAAGTTGTACAAAAATACTTATTGAAAATATAAATTCATAGAACAAAATATAATTACGTAAGAAAATTATACATTGAACAATTAAGTTTAAATAATAGTAGTTCATAAACTATAATTAGACATTTATAAATAAATATAATACTTAAAGTATACGTTTTTAGTTCGAAATGAGAGAGAAAAACAAATAGTATGTTATTAGACATAAAACCATCAAATTTCTAGAGTCGATCAAACGTTTTTTTTTTTTTTTTTTTTTTTTTTTTTTTTTTTTTTTTTTTTTTTTTTTTTTTTTTTTT
>JABFPJ010001313.1:0-26855 GCA_022817425.1 Gryon sp. ZL-2020 | reverse complement strand
GGCTAATGAAATACCACACGATTCATTATCGTAAAATATAATAAGCGTTGTTATGACATACCAGAGACGTTCATGAATATGAGGAATTTCTCAGCAAGTGTGAAGATAACTAATGTAATGGTTGCCCGTTTTTTGCCATAGAATATAACCGTTGATATTAATAATTGAAATTCGTCGTAAATTACAAAATTCGCGCTTATTCTTTGGAATGAATAATACATTCATTAAGCCAATTAAAAGAAGAAAAAAAACTGTTAAAAAACTTAAATAAATAATTTATTATGACAAATTGAATCGTCTTATATTATGAGGAAAGTAAATACTGATTTTATATAAAAAATTCATATAAAATGAAACGTTATAAAAGTCATTTCCTATTTCGATCAATCATTCAATCACCATTCGTAATTAGTTAATACAATTAAGAAATGACTAGACAAAAGTACAATTGAATGAAATCAAATGATGCATTGTTTTTTTTTTTTTGTTTTTTGTTTTTTTTCAATCAATTTTCATTAAGTCGACGGGCTATTTTTATGGTTTTCACGATCGGAAAGTTCGAAAATGCATCTCCCACTTTGAAATGCAAAAAGGGAATACTCAGGTGGCGACTGCGCTCAGCTGCTCTTACACACGGCCCGGGTGTAAAAAGCGAGCAAGCGTTACTGTGATACGAAAAGGGAGAAATTTTCTGAGGACTACTGGGTGGCGATGCCGCAAACGCCTACGGTCAACGTTTTCAGTTTGCTTTCCTTACACCTGCTTTTACAACTACTTGTTAAGTTAAACGCACACAATTTGAAAAAATAAAACAATTATGCTGTATTAGCAATAAACGAAACAAATGCAAAGAATTAAGTCTCGTGCTTTTAGACATGTTAATCGAGTGTGTGCTTTTATAATTTGTCGTTTAAATGTATGTCGTAATTAATCTAATAAGTGGGTAATATTTTTAGGTCAAATTTTTTGTGAAGTTTAAGCATTTTTACAATTTTTTTAATAAAATGGTACTAAGGGTCATCTTTTGAAAAATTGTCAAAGTTTTATCTTTTTCATGAAAAAGGGCCATTTTTAAAAAAGGGCAATTTTTTTAAAAGTAATATTTTTGAAATTGTACTTTTATTTAAAAGAGTAAAGGTGAAAAATCGTATTTTCTACGTCTTTTTAAAAAATGGCACAAAAACGGCAAAAAATGGCACTAAAATGGCACTTTTCCGAATGATACTTTACTTTGGAAAAATATAACTGAAAACTATTAATTAAATTAATAAATAAACATTTTTGGGTCAACTTTTCGCAAAAGCTAAAAAATTATACCATTTTTTTAACGTAAATGGTAGTTTTTAATGAAAAAGGACCATCTTTTAAACAATTACCAAAAATGGTATTTTTTTTTTTTTATGAAAAAGAGCCATTTTTTTAAATGGCAACTTTTTTTTACAAAAAAGCTATTTTTAAGATTTTATCAAAGAGGGCTATTCTTTAGAAAATGGTACTTTCGAAGTCTTTTAAAAATGACCAAAAATGGTATCTTTTGAGACAAGGGCCATTTTTACAATTTTATCAAAGAAAGTGACTATTTAAAAACATGGTATTTTCTACGTCTTTTTAAAAATGGAACAAAAATGGCACAAAAATGGAACGCTAAAGCCATTTTCACAATCTTATCAAAGAAGGTGACTTTTTAAAAAATTGTACTTTCTAAGTCTTTTTAGAAAAATGGCCCAAAAACGGCATAAAATAACTCTTTTGTACTTCGCAACCGAATGATATTTTATTTTCGAAAAATGTAACTCTAACAAATCATAAAACTAAATGCTCTTATAATTTGTCATGTAAAAATATATCATAATCAATTAATGTAATAAATAAACCCTTTTAGCTCAATCCTTTGTAAAACTCGAAATTTTAGGATATTTTAAGTCAATTTTAATTGAATTCAAAAAATTAAACTTCAAAAATTTAAAAATATTCTGGTTAACTCATACATTTACATTGCATCAATTTCATCAGTTTGAAATGATTATATAATAACTACCAAAGTAGAATGAATAAAGTGGTGATATTGTAACTGCTTAAATTAGTTCTTAAATCACTGAAAAACGCGAAGCAGTTTTTACGAATGAATATACGAAACGTGATCATTAAAGTTGTCTAATTGGCTGCCATTTGAAGTGTTATTTATGTTGGCTTGATATAAACAAGAGTCACGAATTTGAATAACAATGTCACGTCATTATTCCAAGACTCATCATTTCATGTTATGCATTCTGTGCTGGATATATTACGTCTCACACTTAAAATGTAACTTCAAGATTGATGGTCGCGGCTTCCAAATTAATGGCGGAGTAATTAAACTGCAGGTGTGTGAGTGTGTATATTGCAATTCAAATCGTCTGTCATTAATGCTAATCGTTAGGAATTTCATTAACGAAATAACATAATATTAAATTACTTTATTGAAATGCTTTCGTGCAACAAGCGTTAGTTTAAATGCCCATATTTCACGTCAAACTTAATATTCAAACAAAAAAAACAAAAAAAAACAAAGCATAATTGTTATTTATGTAAACGAAATTAATTTGAATCGCTATTTTTTATTTTATCAATTTAAATTTCCCGCCAACAATTTTTTTTATATTTTGGAATAATTTATGTATTTTATGTCAACATAATTATAAAACGCATTATTTTTATTACAATTTATGTTAAAATAATTTAAAATGGATTAAAAAACATTTTACGTATCGATATTTCATAAAGAACTTTAAATTTCGCGCCATAAATCATTTCAAGCGTTGCGCAGTACATCTTCGCGCCGTTAGGTGGCGCTATCACAATCGTGCACAACTTTCTCAAAAGTAGTATACAATGATTATCTCAAATTACAATTTAAACATGAAAAAACGTATCAAATCATTGCAGAAATTAATTTTCTATTCTTCTTACTTGCAATTTTTGCAAACATCGTGACAAATATTGGTTTTCTATTACGTTTTATATTCAAACGCGACCTTTGGAACAACGTTTTTGTCATAGATGGCGTGTAAAGTTTCTTATCTCACTCGCAGGACACAGCGAGCAAAAAAGACAAACGGTATCATTTCGTTTTCCTCTCCCCCTTTTTCTTTATCGGAATTGTATCATGATTCCGTGTACGTTCGGCCAATTAAAGGTGTTGGCGCATAGTATTGAACATCGGAATGAGAAAGAGATGGAAATACACAAAAGTCAGCTAAGGGTGAAGAAAGGAAAGAGAGGGGGGGGGTACAATCGTCGTCGAGGAAGCCGGGACGGGACCCTTGGAGGCAAAAAGTTAGCTGTTCTGCGAAGGTGTGAGAGTGCGGATAAATTTCTTTGGTTGCGATATACGCTGTGGACTATCGGCCATCTCCGTGGATTTATTTGGCAAGGAAGCGCGCGCAACGTCTCGACGTACCTTTTGCGCAATATTGCAAAAAAAAAGGATCATGGCGATCCCTTTTTAGCGGGAGGAATGCACGGCACGTCGCGTCCTTAAGGCCCCACCGATTGGACCGACCGATTTCTTCCGACGCTCTGAACTCTGCCATTTTTTGTGGTAATTAAAAGCCACGGACAGAGAGCAGCCCCAGACCAAAAAAGACCAGAACGTCACGAAATTCACGCAGACGCGTCGATTGCACAAAATTATGTACGCCAATTATAAAACGTGCAACAAAAAAGATGCTTTTTTCGGCCCCGCAGATGCCGGGGATTAAATTATCACGTGAGCCCCCATTTTGTAATTAATACGCTCTTTGTGGTTTTCGCATTTTCACATTATGCATCCTCCAGTAACGTGTAATTGTTAATTTTTTTTACCCCGCGTCTTTTTTTTTTAATCTGTGACCTATGCAGGGTCAAAGTGATCTGACAATGTTGCCAAGGATGCTGTGTACTTGTATGTACCGAGAGAGATTATTGTTGTCGAAATAATTAACGTAATTGTCCGATAATTAACGGAAACGTGAAAAGCACTTGCGAGAAAAATGTTCAATGTTCAATTAGCGCAATCTAACGAGCTGAAATTGCAATGCGTTATTAAGCACTTGCGAGAAAAATGTAAAAAGATCGAACAGCGCCATCTATCGAGCTATAAATAGAGACGCATTATTAAACACTTCTGAGAAAAATGTTGTTATACCAACCAGCGCCATCTAACGAGCTGAAATGGCAATTCTTTATTCAGCACTTTTGAGAAAAATGTAAAAAAAATCAAGCAGCGCCATCTATTGAGCTATAAATAACAATTTATTATTAAGCACTTGCGAGAAAAATGTAAAAAGATGAACCAGCGCCATCTTTCGAGCTATAAATAGCAACACATAGTTAGGCACTTGCGAGAAAAATACTGAAAACAATGAATAGCGCCACCTAGCGGAGTAATGTCAGATTAATCATCGATCTTTTTTAAAATTAACTAAAAAATACTGGAACTTAACTTGTTACCTGAATATTGAAATTAGATTAGAGACTATTAGAGTTTTGGAGAATTGAGGAAAGTAAATTTAAAAAATTAAATGTATTATTTTTGAAAATTATTTTCTTTAGCATGTAATGTTGGTAGTCTATTTATTGGTCGAGAACATCATGTGTTAGTTCCACCATTTTAAATAAGATGTACACTAAGAAATACATAAAAAACGAGACAACATAAGAATGACCAGTAAGGGTTAACTTTTGCTCTATCTTTACTGGTTCTTGAGAAGAGAAAAAAAGGAGAAATACCAAGAGAAGGCCAAACGTTGTCGTAGAGATATCTCAATAAATAAGGTGTTAATTAAATAGGCATTTTACTGAATTTATTCCCTCAGCAGATACAGAGAGCATCGTTGTTCGTAAATAAGACAGTATTTATAGCTGGGACTGCAAGTATGCTAATACTCGTTTTATATTTTATAATCCAATCTTAAAAGAAGAATTTAAAATGTATCAAACACTGTGATATAAATTAAGCATCTATTAGCAATTATTTATGTAATGGTTTAATGCAATATTATTATCGAACATAACATATATGATTGAGTAAACTGAATATTTATGTTCAACGACGATTGAAAGATCTATTGACTTGTACTTTTTTTTCGGTATTGCAACTCTAAATAAAATATTTTCGAAAAAATAACATAATATTGATTTTTTTTTTATTTTAGGATAATTTATTGAACATTCTTTTTAAAAGCACAAGAAAATAGTAAAAAATACGGGAAATTTCAAACGTTTAACAAAATTATAAATTTTCACCGCCAGGTGGCGCTCTTCAATTTTTCCATGATTTTCTCACAAGTTCTAGAGATGCATTTTCGTTTTTCTTAATTATAATATCGCGAGGTGGCGCTTTTCTATTTCTTACTAATTTTCTCACAAGTGCTGAAGTCGCATTTCCGTTTTCCTTAGTTATAATATCGCTAGGTAGCGCTTTTCAATTTGTTCATAATTTTCTCACAAGCGTTAAAGTTACATTATCATTTTTCTGAATTATAACATCGGCAGGTGGCGCTTTCCCATTTTTTACTAATTTTCTCACAAGTGCTAAAGTTGATTTTTCATTGTTCTTAAATGTAGCACCGCCAGATAGCGCTTTTCAATCTTTTACTAATTTCCTCACAAGTGCCAAAGTTGAATTTTCGTCTTTCTTAATTATAACACCGTCAGGTGGCGTTGTTTTAAATTTATAACAATAGTACCGATCTTTTCATATATAATACCGATCTTTTTAAATAGAATACCGATCTTTTCAACTATAATACCGATTTTTATAAAAATAATGCCGATCCTTTTAAATATATTACCGATCTTTATGAAGCTAATACCGATCTTTTAAATAAAAATACCGATCTTTTAACCATAATACCGATTTTCATAGGATTGTATTGCAACATTTGTCCAATTTCCACAATTAAAAATTGCGTCCACAACCACCAACTTTTCTCTACAAATCCTCGAAAATCGGCAGCGAAAAATGATTTCTGAACTTGGCAATGAGGAAACGTTGTTGAAAAACAGACGGGATTGGAAAAAGAGTTGCATTCGGTTGCATGCGAATGTCGATACCATAATTAGCCGTATTATTGGTATATCATTATTTCTTAATTCGAGTGACGGAAAGGCTCTCGAAATCTCGTTAAGAGAGGCGGAATCGATTGGTCGTGTTCTCCACCCTCCCGTTATATACCAAAGTGCTTTTTCGATCTACGGCATCAATCTCGCGCAAGAATTAATCTCGCTTTTCATATTTGGCAATAATTATAGGGCTGCTACACGATCGGGCTTCGATCCGTGATCCATCCCGCGTACCCATACGGCTGTTTTTTTTTTCTCCTCTTCTTCTGCATTTTTTTCTCCTTTTTTTTTTTCTTCGTTCATCTTTCAGTTTCCAATACTTTTTATCCGCCAACCAATACATACGCAAAACTTCTTCTTCGCGAAGTTTGAGCATTCTTGTAATACGGTTTCGCACGAATCTAATATTTCTCATATAAATTATCGACAATTAAAAGAAGCGAGAGAGCCTTTCCGATGCGTCGATGATAAAAACGGAACAAGACGGAACAGCAGACGCTCGGGACCAAAAATCCCGCCCTTCCTTCTGCTGATGAGGACGCGTATCGACTGATTCTGGATCACTGACCCAAAGCAAACTCGTCGCTTCTTCGTCTATCCCACGGGTACTCTCTTTTGCGGGGGCTTCACGTAATTTCGGCATCCGCCAGTTAGAAAACTTTATGAATGGCTAATTCATACCGAGACCGTCTACGAAGGCCAGGGCCAGTTCGTTAGACAAGGTCAGGCCGTGTCAAAATAAACGACCCACTCTAACCCTTTCCGGTTTTGCCAACCAATTATCAACTTTTAGCGGGCGGCTTTTTTTCGCGTCTCCCTTTTTTACGCGCAGAACAAATGATATGAAATTAATACATTGCGCAAATTGAAGATTCATTATTTCCTTTTTCAAGTCATACTTCTTGAGATTGCAGGTCATTTTTTACAGGGATTTTACATGGAAAATGGAAAAATTATCCTGTGATTTGGAAAAGGTGATCCTGTGATCAAATTACTGTTTAAAGAATAATTTATTGTTTGTAATTTTTCTCGGTGTAGGTATTTTTAAAATAATGTAATGTCGGGATTAGTAAAAAAATTAAATATGCAAAAAGTTTTTTTTGTACTTGGCTAGAAACACTACTGCGTTATTTGAAGTTTCTTACTCTTGTAATTCACAACATATATTTTCACTATATTGCTACTATATTATTACTATATTTTGACCATATAATAATATATATCTGTGGCGTAAAGGAAAAACCAAATTAAGTCCACTTTTACAAATTTTGAAAAAACGCGTTTGAATTTTTCAACTTGCATTCAAATATATATAGAAATTATTTATTTCAACTTCCTATTTTGTGATACTACTACATTTCGACAAATATGGAGTCATACAATGAAAATATAAGGTTGTTAAGATGATTTTTCAATCGAATTCATTGAAAAATTCATTGCTTCTCTCTTCCACTAATTGGGTCACCATTAGCTCTATCTTTTTTGCTCTTATATAGGTGAAGAATCATCTTAAAATCGTAAATTATCATTAATTTGTAATTTAAAACATATATTGTCCATATATTATTGATATATTGTTACTATATTATCAATATTGCCATTATATGGCCATTATATTAACACTGTATTGCAACTATTATTTCACTATATTGTCACTTTATTGCCACTTTATACATATATTGACCACATAGTGCTCATATAATAGACATATATTGTCATTATATTATCAATATTGCCATTTTATTGTCATTTTATTGCCATTATATTGCAACTATATTGTCACTATATACATATATTGACCATATAGTTATAGTATATTGACCCATATAACAGCCATATATTAGTTCTATATTAGCTTTATACTCCGATATATGTAAATGCAAAAAATAGCAAATAATAGCAAAGGAATATGATGACAATATAGTAGCAATATAATAACAATATAATGACAATATAGTGACATATATGTTTTAAATTACTAGAGTAGTAAAAATGCTTTGCCAAAAAATCCATTAATTTTTGATATAATGATGTATGAACACTATCTTTTTAAGAGTTTCACACATTTGACCGGGCAAAAAATGAATAATTAAATAAACATTAATTATTAAATAAATTAATAAACAATGTACTCTAATTTATGTCGTTTAATCGAATAAAATTATATTTTGTTAATGAAAATATTACTTAAGCTGTTTTGCATAAAAATAATAAATAAAATACATAAATTAAATTATATAAAAATATATAAAAAATATTATTCAAAAATGTAGTTCATAAAACCTTCTATAAAAATCAAAAACCAAATATTAGACAAAATATTTAAGTCAAAAATGTTATTTTCAAAAGAACGTACTAAATGTAGATATCGTACTAAATTTAATCGTATCAAAATATATATGTAAACGGAAGTTAGGCAATGACATGGAAGCCATAAGGTATCATAAACATTTCAGATTAACCTAAAGATATAAAAGATATATTGTGAGACAAAAATTCAAAAGATGCACACAAAAAATGTAGAATTTTGATAAATAGGATGCCTGATTAGGGCCTAAACTGGATTCCATAAAATACAGTTTCAATATTCAATCATTCAATTATCAAAGTTCAAAGTGTCTCAGTTTATATTTTAAACTTGAAATTAAATTTGCATAATATAACCATAAACCGTCCAAATAATTAAATCTAAATGCTAAGTTAGGCATTGGCATGGAAGCCATAAGATATAAAGATTTCAGATAAACCTAAAGATATAAATGATACATTGTAAGACAAAGTACAAAAGTTACAAAAGTAGAATATACAAAAATAATGTAGAATTTTGATAAATAGGATGCCCGGTTGGGGCCTACATTGGATTCCGTAAAATACATTCTCCATACTCAATCATTTAATTATCAAAGTTCAAAGTGTCTCAGTTTATATTCTAAACTTGAAATTAAATTTGCATAATATAACCATAAATTAGGTTTTAAAAGGGATGCCATAAAATTTCCAGATAATTTTAATCGTATCAAAATATATGTAAACGGAAGTTAGGCATTGGCATGGAAGCCATAAGACATCATAAACTTTTCAAAATAACCTAATGATATAAAGGATATATTATGAGACAAAAATTCAAAAGTAGATTGCAAAAAAATAATGTTGAATGTTGATAAATAGGATGCCTGATTAGGGCCTACATTGGATATCATAAAATACATTCTCCATACTCAATCATTCAATTATCAAAGTTCAAAGTATCTCAGCTCATAGTCTAAACCTGAATTGAAATTTGCAAAATATAATTAAAAATTAGGTTCTAAAAGGGGTGCCATAAAATTATTTTCAAAAGAACATGAATAAAATGATTACAAACAACATGAACAAGTATCCAACTTTAAAGTTACATCCAAAAAATGCAAAATCAAAAAAGTAATGCCGAACAATAGCAAAAAGCAAAAAAAAGGCAACGATCCTCTTGGAAAGAAAGAAACACATCGATTGAACGAATATTTTCACAGTTTGCAAGCAATTACATCGTCAATAACATCCAATCTATAATCTCCATGTAATATACTATTAACACCATCGGGATCATTATAATTATTTTTGCGATATATCGGTCCGCTAACAATTGGTATTGCCGATCAATTCAACTTGATGAGGCGCAACGTGCGAATACGCGCTAGCCAACGCATCCGTTTTATATACAGACTCAAATCGCGGAAGGCGGGAAATGAATCCAACCCGAGTCCGCTTATTTTGTTTCGTTTTTTTTTCTTTTTTTTTTTTTTCATCTCCGTCCTTATCCATCGCTTCGCCTCTTCTCGCCTTGTTACTTTTGTCGGCCTCTGTGTTATAAGTTGCCATCTCACTCTGACATTAAGCAGAAACAATGTTATTTGTCTTTTTTCCACGATATACACAGACAGACAAGGAGTGAGTGTTTGGTGCACGCGAGAAATTTTGAATAGTTTAATGCCTATTGGCGGTTCGACTTGGAACGATATTCGGAGTGGTGCGGACATAAATCCCGGTACCACGTACACTTGCACGCCTCCACAACACGCCTCCCCCATTAACTTTTTAATCTCTCTCGCGCGCGGTCCCGGACCTCGCGAGAAGTCGTGAACACAAAATCAGACACCGAAAAAAGTCACACCATCATTGCATTCGTTAGAGTAACCATTTTATTGCTCGTTTTCATCGAATTTGACCATTTTTAACGTGTAATTTGAAAACCTGTAAAAAAAATGAAGTTTATGTGAAAACGTGGATTTGGCATGGAAGCCATGGCAAATCCTGGAAAACTGATGTGGCTTTTTATTTTATACTTTGTGATAATTTGAAATATAGAAGTCATTGCAATTCCATTTTTGGACTTTTTGGCATAATTAAGGTGGCCATGTCAGACCCTGATTTGGGGATTTCAAGAATAACAATTTTATTCATAATGATTTGAATATAGTTTCTACATTTAGTCCAACTTTTTGTTCCAATTTCATTTTTCATCGAATTTGACCATTTTTAACGTGTAATTTAAAAACCTGTAAAAAAATGAAGTTTATGTGAAAACGTGGATTTGGCGTGGAAGCCATGGCAAATCCTGGAAAACTGATGTGGCTTTTTATTTTATACTTTGTGATAATTTGAAATATAGAAGTCATTGCAATTCCATTTTTGGACTTTTTGGCAAAATTAAGGTGGCCATGTCAGACCCTGATTTGGGGATTTCAAGAATAACAATTTTATTCATAATGATTTGAATATAGTTTCTACATTTAGTCCAACTTTTTGTTCCAATTTCGCAAAATCAGGCTCTGATATGGAGACTTGTATTTGGCCATATCAAAACCCTAAAAACATCAATTTTCCACAAATAAGATAAAGTTTTCCACAAATAAAAATAAAACAAAATAACAATGCATCATTTTATACATTAAAACTCAAAATTACCGCATTTTTAATTCAAATGTAGCCTATGCAGGGAACTCCTCGAATTGCCATAAAATGGCCACTGTACATTAATTGATAAAATTGTTAAGTATTTGAAAGAGTGGCACATTAACATGAAATAAATAAGCAAACAATCCACTTAGTCGAATTAAAGGAAATTACAAAACACCTCGTAAATGTACGATCGCCTTAAGTGGTTGATTGAAAACTGAAACTACCGCTAAATTATATCCCAAAGCAGTGAAGCGCAATCTGCGCTATCAAATATGCCGCGCAAATTAAGGCTATCGTGTGTGTATCAAGCAGTGTCGGAAGTATTAAACACTTGTCCGGAATGAAAACTTGTCCAACTATTTTACTTCATTCCTTAATTCAGCTTTCTTTTTCTTTTCCAAAAAAAGTAGTTTACAAATCAAAGTAGATTTTATATATATATGTATATATATATGTCGATATACATTGGAATCCTTACGATTAATTAGTTGTGAAAAAGTAACAAGTACACTCGGATAATTGAACGTTTAGTTGGTTATTAAAATTCTTATACGTAAGAATTTCAAAGTTATCGCACAAAGAGTCGTTTCTTTACAGATGCCAAGCACCGGAATGGATAGCATCGTTTCACACCTCTCGTCACTTGCTTATCGTCGTGATGCGATCGAAGGATCATTGTAGAAGGATCAAATCGAGTTTGCGCAGGACCGTGAGATCGGGTTGCGAGACTCAATTATCACGAAGAGTTTCTCTCTCCTCGCGCCTGCTCGGTACCTTCATCCCTGTATCTACCTTTTTCCTCCTCCGATCTTCTTCTTCTTCTTCTCTACCCCTTTGGCATTGAGAATGCAACAAAACGTGCCAGTGTGAGAAATAACTTGACACTGCTGCCACGTTTAATATAATTGAATGCGCGCTAAATTATGGCCCCGATCGGGAATTCCCATTAATTGCCATGGTAAAATGGTTACCTCATTTGGACCTTAAGTAGTTTCGGATGTTGTGAGTGTATGTTAGGTGTGTAGGAATGTGTTAATTAGATTATGCAAATGGGAAATTTTAAAGATTAGGATGCCTAGTCAGGGCCTAGTTTGGATTCCACGAGTATAATTTTAATCAATTAAATCGATTATGGAAATTTCGTAGTTATATGTTAGTTTTGTATGGAATATTGTGTAAAGTAGATTGGATGGAAAGTTAGGCATTGGCATGGAAGCCATAAGATATAAAGATTGTAGATTAACCTAAAGATATGAATGATGTATTGTGGGAAAGTACAAAAGTTACAAAAGTAGGATGTACAAAAATATTATATAACTTTGATTAATAGGATGCCTGATTAGGGCCTAAATTGGATTCCATAAAATACATTCACTATGTTCAATCATTGATTAACAAAATTTTAAATATTTCAGTTCATAGTCTAGATCTGAATTGAAATTTGCACAATATAATAACAAATTAGGTTCTAAAAGGCATGTCATAAACTGTCCAAATAATTAAATCTAAAAGCATTGGTTAGGCATTGGCATGGAAGCCATAAGATATAAAGATTTCAGATAAACCTAAAGATATAAATGATACATTGTAAGACAAAGTACAAAAGTTATAAAAGTAGAATATATAAAAATAATGTAGAATTTTGATAAATAGGATGCCCGGTTAGGGCCTACATTGGATTCCATAAAATACATTCTCCATACTCAATCATTTAATTATCAAAGTTCAAAATTTCTCAGTTTTGTATTCTAAACCTGAAATTAAATTTGCAAAATAATATTCTAAATTAGGTTCTAAAAGGGGTGCACATAAAATTTCCAACTAATTAAATCTAAATACAAAGTAGCAGTATGAAATTATCCATCGCGTTCACATAGTGAAGTTGATTTTATAATGAATAACTTTAATCAAACTATATATAAACGAAAGTTAGGCATTGGCATGGAAGCCATAAGATATCATAAACATTTCAAAATAACCTAATGATATAAAAGATATATTATGAGACAAAAATTCAAAAGTAGATTGCAAAAAAAATGTAGAATTTTGATAAATAGGATGCCTGATTAGGGCCTAAACTGGATTCCATAAAATACAGTTTCAATATTCAATCATTCAATTATCAAAGTTCAAAGTATCTCAGCTCATAGTCTAAACCTGAATTGAAATTTGCAAAATATAATTAAAAATTAGGTTCTAAAATGGATGCCATAAAATGTCCAAATAATGAAATCTAAAAGTATGAAATTATCCGTCACGTTAACATAGTGAAATTGATTTTATAATGACTAAATTTAATCGTATCAAAATATATATGTAAACGGAAGTTAGGCAATGACATGGAAGCCATAAGATATCATAAACATTTCAGATTAACCTAAAGATATAAAAGATATATTGTGAGACAAAAATTCAAAAGATGCACAAAAAATGTAGAATTTTGATAAATAGGATGCCTGATTAGGGCCTAAACTGGATTCCATAAAATACAGTTTCAATATTCAATCATTCAATTATCTCAGTTCACAGTATCTCAGCTCATAGTCTAAACCTGAATTGAAATTTGCAAAATATAATTAAAAATTAGGTTCTAAAAGGGATGCCATAAAATGTCCAAATAATGAAACCTAAAACTATGAAATTATCCGTCACGTTAACATAGTGAAATTGATTGTATAATGACTAAATTTAATCGTATCAAAATATATGTAAACTTGTTAAACAACTGAAACAACTTGGGGCATGAAAAAAATGAAATTGAAAATTAGAGTAGCGATTATTTATTGACAAGAGTTGGCAACACTGGTACGGCAAACCGGTACAAACGATAATCCGTCGAGAGGCACGAACCAAGATAAAAAGCGAGACAGCGAGACGCTCACGGTCTCCCTCCCACGTCCGTCTAACCCGTCATTATCGACAATTTATCAATAGCCAATAATATTATATTAAAAGAGTCGGTCGAATCCGCGGCTGCGGCGTGGAAACTCGCCCCTCGTAACAAAATTCGCCCTCGAGTGCGCGACGAATTCGCGACGCGCGCTCGCTGTTTTATGTCGGCCTTTTCGAATGCATTATGTTTTATTATATTTGACCATCCGGCCAACAAAATCCCGCCTAATCAGATTACAGGTGGGTGGGTGTGAGAAGTTCAACGGATCATTCAACGATGCATCTGGGTTAATCAGGTTTTGTTATAATCAGCGGCCCCCGATCTCATTTAAGGCATAAAAAAAAGAACGAGAATGTTTAAGCAAAACGATACAAAACAACATATTACAAAGGAACCGGATGAACTGAGAAACTAATAAAAAATGGATCGATCACTTTGTTTGCAAATAATGCGCACGGCGGTTGGTCCAAGCTGAAACACGGATTAAGTTTCAGAGCGAGTTTTGCCAGCCAATGTTCAGACAAATTGAGGAAGACATATTTTTTAATCATTGTTTGCGTTATGAAATATATGTTTGTTGTGTATATGATGATTTTTATTAAACAAAATTTGGTAAATAATTTTTTATACGAAGGGACAAAGTTATATCTTTGGTAGTATAGTAATAAAAATTTTCACAAAATTTCAACTTTTTCATGAAATTTCGATTTTTCATGGATTTCGATTTTCTCATGATTTTTAATTTTTTTCATAAAAAATCGACTTTTTCATGAAATTTCGATTTTTCATGAAATTTCAACTTTTTTATGAAATTTTGATTTTTTCATAAAAATTAAATTTTTTTTTCACGAAATTCCGTTTTTTTTTTTTTATTTTTGCTTATAATATTTGAAAATCGTTTATAAGTAAATTTACTCACAAAATTATATTTTTGTATAAATAGAATGAATAGTAAGAAAAATAATTTAATAATTTTGATATGAAACATAAAAAAGAAATACAAATGAAACGCAGGTAAAAATTGGGAATTTTCGAAGCAAAAGAAACCTTAGATAATTGTTGAAAATTTAATTTTCATAATAACATCTGGAATTTTCTCGATAAAATAAGAAAAAACCTGTCTGTAATATTATGAAAACATAACAGGCGTTGCGCATGTTTATTTTGGGAATTTTTTATAAGCCTGATAGTAGAGCCGGACCTCTGCCAGATTTTCGGAAACAGCGAAGAGTGGGGATGATGGAGGGGACAAAATTTATAGCCAATTTACTTTTCAAAAATATTCAGTTCAGCTTCCGCTACCAAGAAAATCAGTACAAATTAGTCAAATTCTAAAAATTATAGTCGCATAATAAAGTATAAACACGACAGTCAAACATATAAACACAAAGTTGCACAAAAGTAAACATAAATATGTAATGTTTTTGTTTTAATTAAATCAGGAAAATAATATTCATGGATTAAAGAATAAAATGTTTTCTTCGTATGGGTAAGAACATTTATTTATGCATTAATACATTAATATTAAATTAATATTTTCTTTGTTAAAAATACATTATGATAAAAGTGGATGGATTGTTTACAAAAAAAATCCCAGCTTATATCGAAAAGAAATAGATATAAATAAAAGAATAATAAAAAAATAATAAAAATATTATTAAGTCATTTTTAATTGAATATTTTTTTTAATACTTAAAATATTTTTATTTAACAATTTTTAAATATTTTTAATTTATTAATTATTTTTAATAATTTTACGTCAGTTGCAGGCGACGGAGAACAAGCATCTTCTATGGATTATAACTAGTCGACGGCATTACGGAGGGCTAATGTTTGTATATGCAGTGGACAACAGTGAGACTAATATATTATTTTAAATGTTGTAATCAATTTTATATTTTTCCAATTTTTTAATTATTTCAGAAGCAGCAGAAAACACTTCCATCTATGTTGCCTGGATAAGGTAAGTTTTATAACTGCATGCTTCAGTATATTATGAATTTTGTGGAATATTATAACTAAGGTTGCCCCTTTTTGGTCCAGAGATATATGCATTTCTTTCTAATGTTTTGAAAATTGAATAAGAGGACAGACATAAAATAATAATAATAATAATTATTATTAAATTTTATGTATTATAAAATATATAAAATATTTATATATTATATTTTATATAATTATTATATTATAAAATAATAATAATAATTATTATTATTTTATAAGTTAATATTATTTATACTGTTATTATTATTATAATTTTCCGTTTCTTTGATATGAAAATAATATGCCTTAACTTAAAGTACCATTTCCTAGAACAATATGTTATAAAAAGTCTTTCATGATTAGTGCTTATATATTCTTCAATTAAAGATACCTAAGTCCTAGTCTTATACACTATTTGAAAGAAAATTTGCGAAAATTTTTCATTGGAATAATCGTACTATTACACAGTAGAGTTATGATTAAAATACATATATAATCGCGCTTTCATTTTCGTAATTCGGATGTTAGGATATAACATTCACATATTCTGCGTTACAAGAGTTCAAGTACAAAAAAAGTACATCGCTTATAACGAAGAATATATGAACTTTCACTTATTGTAAGTTAATTTCACTTATTCAAATTTGGAGAATTCAGAATATTATTGTTATTTGTTAATTGATCCTATAATCGCACGAACTGATGTTAATTACTTTTTCATTATACTGTATTATATATTTGTACATATGATAAGTAGAAATTTAAATTATTAAAGAAATTAAACAATACAACTAAAGATTTTGAAAAATATATCTTCATGAATCATAATTCTAAATGAATTTAATTTCGTCTGTGTGAAATTTATAATAATTCACTTGAAGGAATTTAATCTCGTCAATAAACAGACATTTTTTTAAATTTAAGATTTGGTGCAAACACAGGATGGCTGAATTGACATCATAAGCTGACCAGAGTATCCTGAGTGCTCGCTGTTGGCAGGTAGAAGTATTCTGCGAATCGGGTCACGGTAAATAAATTTATAACATTTTTTTAATTTTAACCCTTTTAAATATATTCAATCTCTATTAAAATAATTGATTTTATTTTTCAGAAGCAGCATGATACGCTTCAAATTGTTGGCCCTAGAAGGTAAGTGATCTTTTTATATTATGTTGGGGAAAAACAGTTGAGTGCATAAGAAATTTTCTAATTTCTTTGATAGGTGGTGTTTAGGAAAATTTTTATGAGGTTTTTAGGTACGACGTTTTTGTAGGTTTTTCAAATGAAGATATTATCTTATTGTATTAAAAAATGTTTTAATATTTTTTTACATCTGCATAGCATCTAAAAATGGAGGAATTGGGAATAGTTGCTATTCCTACTTCTTTATTCATTGTTAGGAAAGCAGTTTTCCAAATTTTATGATAATCATAAATTTTTTTAGTGTCTAATTTATTATTGAATTGATTAATTGTTTAAAAATTTGTGTATCGCTAATTTAAATTTTCTTGTTTCCTAAAATACTACCTCTTTTTATTTAGGGAACAGGAAAAATGATGGGTGCACTTCGGTGTACTGTTATTGCTACTATATTATTTATGCAATTACCTATTTCTTTATACAATAAGAAAATTTTTTTTTGCGTTTCGAAGAAAATTTGATTAATTTTATCCAATTTTCTCCGAAATCGATTCATTAATAAAAAAACTAAATATTTTCTGTAATATTTTACATAAAAATATTATAGATAATATTTAAGTTTCTTTATTATTTAGGTTATTTTTACATTGTTATTTTTTGCAGTCTAACTATTTTCATAGCCACTAACCTTTGCCCCTAAAATTAATAATTCTTATGATAATCCCATTTATTCTATGGTCCATGCCATTTGCTTTTTTTAAAATTATACTTATATATAGGTATCTTTGTAAGTTTTTATTAGTATCATATATAGTATGTGAAGCTAAAATCCTGTATACCCGCGTAAAAAAATGAAAGGATGGCGCAGGAGCGCGAGCCAAGCTCTTGCCTTACTATTACCATGCTATTGCCATGCTGTTGCCATACTACAAACTTGGCAAAAATATGGCACAGCATGGCAATAGCACGGCAATAGTAAGGCAAGAGATTGGCTCGCGCTCCTAAGCCATTCTTATGCCCTATTTGTGCCTGATTCTTTTTTTTACGCGGGTATGAAAACTCAATATAATAACCCTATATGATACCCCTGTACGATACTCCTATATGATTATTCTGTATGATTACCCTACATGATTCCTCTATATTATTGCCCAATATGATATCGTTTTATGATACCCCTATACGATATGGTTATATATTACCCCTATATGATATGCCTATATGATTTACCTTCATTATAACCCTATATAAAACCCTCATATGATTTCCCAATATTAATATATGATTCCCCTATATTAATAAATGATTCCCCTACATTATTGGTCTATATTATTGCCTTTTATGATACCCTTCTATATAACGTTCAAGTATGATATGTTTACATTCCCTAATGTGATATATATGATACCCCTATATGATGTATATATAATCTCCCAATATGATAGCCTTATATAAAACCCTTACATAATTTTTCTTAATGATTCTCCTATATGATACCCCTATATAATACTCTTGCGTGATTCCCCTGTATATCTTTTTATGGTACTCCTAAATTGCAATTGCTATATGATTACTCTATATGATTCGTCTACATGATTTCTCTATATTATTGCTTTGTATGATATTCCTCTATAATACCTCTATATATTTCTATATGACATGCCTATATGATACCCCTATATGATTGCTTCATATTATTGTCTTGTATGATACCCCTATATGATACTTGAATTATACATGATTTTCCTGTGTGATATCTTGTTATAGTAATCCTAAATTGATATTCCCTTATATGATAGCCTTATATGGTTGCCCTATATTATTGTTTTGTATGATTCCCCTCTATAATACCCTTGTATGATATTTATATATGATACCCCTATATGATGTCTATGTAATGCCTCGATATGATAGCCCTATATAAAACCCTTAATAATTGCCCTATAATATTGTGAAATAATTCTGTTATTGTGTTTTATTTCATTTCATTACTTTTTTTGTTTAATCGCGATTTTTTTTAAATAAATAATTTATTAAATTCAATATATCGACAATGCGTTTGTTGTTAATGTATTGAATTTATAAAATTATAGCAATTTTCGTTAATTTATTAACAAATTAACAAAATTGCGATGCAAGGTGTTTGCATATGCAAATTTTTTAATCACACCCGTTTTAATTTTATTGTCAGTGAAATATTAAATACAATGAGAATAAAGTTCTTACTGCACTTAATATTGAATGAACTGAAAAAATTATTACGGACAGTCCTAAGTCTGTTAAAGTGAGAAGGAAAACATGGGTATCTTTTTAACCCTTTTTTACCCAGACATGAAATTTGGAGGAAAAAAAATATAATAACCATGGAGATAGTTTGAGTCCCAATATTGAAAATTCACAGAACACAGTTCCTTTAAACAGGCTTGTCATTTTCGTGATTTTTCATCTTTTTCATGAAATTTTGACTGTTTCATGAATTTTCGTCATTTTCATGAAATTTCAAAATGTTCGTGAAATTTCGCATTTTTCATGAAATTTCGACTTTTTCATGACTCTGTCATGAGATTTTGACTTTTACATACAATTTCTATTTTTTTATAAAATTTCGACTTTTTTAATGAAATTTCGACTTCTCATGAATTTTTGACTTTTTTATGAAATTAATATAAAAAAAGTTCTTGAAAAAGTCGAAAATTCATGAACAAGTTCAAATTTCATGAAAAAGTGGAAATTTCAGGGAAAAGTCGAAAGTTCATGAAAAAGTCGAAATTTCTTGAAAAAGTCGAAAATTCATGAAAAAGTCGAAATTTCATTAAAAAATCAAATTTTCATGAAAAAGTCGAAAATTTATGTAAAAGTCGAAATTTTATGAAGAAGTCGAAAATTCATGAAAAAGTTCAAATTTCATGAAAATTTTGGTTTTTTCAATGGAATTTCGAATTTTTCATGAAAATTCTTATGAATTTCTGCGAATATTTGTGCATTTCTCGACACTTTCATGCAGTAATATTTATGAATGTTTGAAATTAAAAAAATTAAAACTATATTTTACACTACATATAGTACCTAAATTGTCATGACACGTTAGACTTATCCTTCAAGCAATCTAATGAAATCCATTAGCTAGATGGAGCCGAAAATCACGTCAATATCTGTAAAATTTCTTGCATTTCAACGTCAGTAATTTAATAACAATAACTGTTGTATAAATTTGATATTAGAGATAATTTTATACGTTTTCCAACATAAAACAAAGAGCAAGACCTAATAACAACGTCCCGGTTTAAAGGCTGTCGATAAAGCGCCGTGAATATTTATAATGCGTAAAGCGAACTCCGCTAAAAGAAAAGAAAAAAAGAAGCGAAAAGAGAGAAAGAAAAAAGAATCAAAATGGCAGCAGCCCCTTTTCGTATGCGATATTTTCGATGGGGTTTATGCCTTTGCCGACGGGGTTGCAAAAAGTCAAAGTTTGCGGTAACAAAAATGAGTCGGTTAACTCTCAGCGGCACGCCCCTGCAGTATACCTCGGGAGATTACGATATTTACCGAACCCTTAGACGATGCAACGTTGAAACCCGTAGATGAGAGAGAGCTTCTTCCAGCCGCGAGCAATACGCGATCCAATGTGGTTTTCACGCTTAGCTTTTAATCTCGATGTTGTTTGCTCGACCGAGCGAAGAGATGATACTTTTTGGTTCGCAAACCTCTTTTTGCCTTTATTAACAGTAAACTCAGCCGGCCAATAAGGTGTTAAAGCCTTGAATTTCATTTAGTTCAAACAGTTGAATCTTATTCATTTTGCAAATTTAGTTAAGTTATGTTCAATGAAGAATAAACGTCTAAGGTGTTAGGATACTTGTTTTCTTGATAAAAACGATAAATTCCAAATTTGAGGCAGTTTAAGTCGATCTAAGGAGATAGTTTTTTAGGCAATATTTGCAGTGTAAAATCTATATGTATATTCTAAAACAGTCAAAAATGAAAATAAAAGATGAGCAGTAGTACATTTTTGCACGCTTTTGAGCAGTTCTGAGCATTTATTTATTTTTTTTTCAATTGCTGAGAATTTTTGCGGATTTTCGTGAATTTCTGAGAATGTTTTAAAATTTCCACGAATTTTTTAAAATGTCTGAGAATTAGTTCTGATATTTTGCGGTTTTTAATAGTTTCTAAGAATTTTTGAGATTTTTATGAGAATTTCTGAGATTCTGTGAGAATTTCTGAGATTTTGTGAGAATTTCTGCGATTTTGTGAGAATTTATGAGAATTTGTGAGAATTTATGAGAATTTATGAGAATTTATGAGAATTTATGAGAATTTATGAGAATTTATGAGAATGTATGAGAATGTATGAGAATTTATGAGATCATTGTGAATAGTTAAGAATTTCTGAAAAATTCTTAAAATAGAATTTTTGACGGATTTCATAAAATTTCCAAAAATGTTTCAGAATTTTAAAAATTGTCACTTTTCATAAATTTCATCACTGTCCCATCCTTCTTTTGAATGACCAATTTTCAAACCCTTTTTTCCCACCATTTTAGTCAGTATTGTCCCTTTTTTTCGAACCATTTTTCTAAATCAATTAACATTGATCGTGAAGGATCATAAAACTTCATATTCGATAAAACCCATGATAAAGAACACAATCCTATGTTTTGCATATTCATATCCGGAAAGGTAGTATAACCTTGCTTATTATCTCACAATCTCAAACTTTTCTACACGATAAATTGAAATAACAAATAATCTATTTCGACGAACATAAAAATAATATATAATTAAAAGTTACGTTTGACGATCATTAACTGAATTGTTGGCAGTTTGAGATAGGCACACATCGCTGACACAGATGTTCACTGATTTCATTGTTTGTCTTTTTTTTCTTTGCTTTTTCTTATTCTTTTTTCACCATGTTTTGTGGTTTCCTTCTTCGTCTTCTTTTTTTTCACTTTAACAAGTTTGAACTCGGAACAATTTCTCAACCGCGCAGAATAGTTAAAGTGCCTTATGTCTTATGTTTCTATGTGTTATCGCCATTATTCTTGTGTCGTAAATTAGACAGGCCAGAGTCAAAAGGCGTTCAGGGAATATGAAATGTAAAAAGCGCACTTCCGACGTTCACCAAACCGTGATCATCGCACGAGAAAAACGTGCGCTCGCGCGAGCCATGAGCCTTCCTCTTCTATGCAAAAATCGTTTGCGTTAGTTAGTGTGCGCGATTTCTGCTACTTTTACAATCGTATCGTTCATTTAAATGAGAAAACTAGCTAATTGCCCCACACATTGTTTTCGGTTCCATATTATTTTTAACGAGCAACTATCGTCACTTTTATCTTATAATTTTGAAGACATCATTGAACTTGGCTACACTCATTTACCGTTCTTCCGTTTTTACCATTTTTAATGGATTATTTTTTAATTTTCAATTTTTTTTCTTTTAAAATTTAATTTGAAAAGAAAAAAAAGTTTAGTATTTTAGAAATTATGGAAATCTTAAAATTGTTGAAGTTATGGAAATTTTGGAAATTATTGATATTAAGTAATTTTAGAATTTTTAGAATTTTAAAATTCTGGACATTTTTTTAATCATCAAGATTTTAAAAAAAATGAAAAATATGGAAATCTTAGGATTTTAGATATTATGGAAATTTTGGAACTTATGAAAAGTATGAGAATTTCGGAAATTTTAGAAATTATGGAAATTTTGCAAATTAAAGAATTTTCCGAACTCTTGGAAATTTTAGAAATTTTAGAATTTTTAGAATTTTTAGAATTTTGAAATTCTGGAAATTTTTTAATTCATCAAAAATTTAAAAAATTTGACAAAAAAGTATGACAATTTTGGAAATTTTAGAAATTATGGAAATTTTTAAAATAATGGAAATTATGGAAATTTTAAAATTTTTAGAATTTTGAAATTCTGGAAATTTTTTAAATCGTTAAGATTTCAAGAATTTTGAAAATTAGGGAAACTTAAGCTTCTAGAAATAATGGAAATTTTGGAAATTATGGAAATTTTAGAATTTTGCAATTCTGGAAATTAAGATTTTAAAAGATTTACAAATTATGTAAATCTTAAGACTTTAGAAACTATGGAAATTTTAGAATTTTTAGAATTTTGAAATTTTGGTCACTTTGTCTTTGAGATTGTAAAAGATTTGAAAATTATAGAAATTTTGGAAATTATGAAAATTATGGAAATTTTGAAAATTATGAAAATTGTCGAAATTTTGGAAATTTTTCTATTAATTTAAAAAAATGAATTCTTATCTCATAGTAGTTAAACTAAAAATGCATTTCCTCGAAGCTACTCAAATAATATAATAAAAGACCTCCACAAATGACATTACGTTTTATAGTTAATGAACAGTGGGAGGTTATAATATATCGAGTAAACGTAACTACGTATCGCGGGGGAGACTAAGACGCGCAAATATGCGTGTGAGGCTACACGTCGAGGGTAAGTTATGACTTAACGAGGGGTTAGCGTGTACCGACCAATGGACAACCCCAGTAGAAGCTTAACGATTCGAGTTTAAATGCCCTACTCTGATTTTCAAAGTTCGCAGTTCTGCATTAGCGCCATTAATTGTTTTCGCCCAACAGTTCTATCCATTTGTTTTATTATTTCACATATCAAGGCTAATACTTTCTCATTTTCGTTTTTCTTAATTTATAATTTGATTGAAATTATAAGTTATATCAATATGGGTGAGGGACAGATTTTAATCATTTTCAACATTTTATGTAATTTTAGAGTTTGAGCATTTTAGAGCTGCTTTGAGCATATATGAGCAAATTACAGCATTTTAGAGCATTAAAAAAAATGTTTGAGCAACTTTCAATATAGGTGAGGGACAAATTTTAATCATTATCAACGTTGTATGCAATTTTAGAGTTTGAGCATTTTAGAGCTACTTTATCCATTTTTGAGCAAGTTAGAGCATTTTAGAAATTTTTTGAGCATCTTTCAATATGGGTGAGGGACAGATTTTAATTATTCTCAACGTTTAATGTAATTTTAGAGTTTGAGCATTTTAGAGCTGCTTTGAGCATATTTGAGCATAATAGAGCATTTTTGAGCGACTTTGAGAAACGTATTAACTTTGTTTATTTTAAGTACTTTTTGTTTGTTTCTGAACACTTTTAAGCACTTTCAAGCTCTTTTGAAAATCTTTGAGTATTTTAGAGCGTTTTGAAACTGTTTAAAAAAGCCTCTCAACAAGACAGGTTTGAAAAAATATTTCTGCAGCAAAGAAATTGAACTAAAAATCTGCAATTTTGCAAGCTAGTTAACGGACGAGTGTCGTCCGGATGATAAATAGACCCGAAATCAAGCCAACGACTGAAGGAGAGATAATTGTTTTGCATTAGATAACAAATGAGTGCGATGTTATCTGAGCGCACCGACATTCATTAGCAAGGGCCCCCCTACGAGCTCAGGTTATCTATTTATCGTCAAGATAATTTTGCGTTTATCTGAAAATTTTGCCAGATAGCGTAATCGGTTGCGTGTTACGCTGACATAGATGCTCGACTTTCATTTACAGTTGGACCTCATGTAATCTAATACTGCCTTCCTTTTGTTTTACATTTTTTTCTCGTACAATCTTTTTCCTTCTTGTTATCATTGTTGTTATAATTCAAATGTATATTAATTAAGCATGCAATATCAAGTAGACATAAAAAAGCCATTTTATTTTCTCATTTTTTTGTTGTATAAAGAAAATCGGATCAAGGCTGATAAATGCACGGATGGCGTTGAAAATTGTCGTGCTATATTAAAAATCGGGTTGAACAGTCTTTGAAAATGGAGCGAATCGCGTGTTTACCGTGGCACGGTTTGCGTTATCTAAGATGGCTATCTCGCTTGGTTCATCGGTAATTTATCTGAGCAGGCATTACTGTTTGGCTTGACGATGGCGTGCACCGGGGCAGCCTTCGCAAGCCTAAATTATTCATATGGAATAATCCGTATACAGAAACGCTTATAGGTACCTCTACACATATACATATACCACGTACTACCAATGTATACTAATTAGACGAACACTATGACGATCAGTACTTTGCTTAACTTACTTTTTTTTTATACCGATGACATTATTTTGCAATTTTACAGTCGCGACTTTATTTTAGATTTGACGTTAAATGTCATTCTTGTTTTTTCATCAAACATATTGTTTTTTGAGTATATTACAAGTATGGCACAAGAATGGTACAAGTAAGGTACAAGTAAGGTAGATTTATAGTACAAGTATGATATAAGTTTGGTACAAATATAGTACAAGTATGATACTAGTATGGTATCAGTATAATACAAGTATGAAATAAGTTTGGTACAAATATAGTATAAGTATGATACATGTATGGTACAAGTAAGGTCGATGTATAGTATGATACTAGTATGATACTAGCATTATATCAGTATGATACAAGTATGGTACAAGTATAGTACGAGTATGATACCAGTATGGTACGAGTAAGATAGATATATAATGCGCAAGTATGATACTAGGTACAAGTATGGTACGAGTATAGTACATGTATGATGCTAGCAGAGTACAAGTAAGGTAGATTATAATACACGTATGATACTAGTATAGTACAATTATGGTAGATGAATGGTACAAGTATAATACTAGTATAGTACAAGTACGAAACACGTCTAATACAAGTATGATACTAGTCTGGTATCAGTATGATACAAGTATGGTACAAGCATAGTATGAATATAATACTAGTATGGTACATGTATGATATAACTTTGGTACAAATATAGTATAAGTATGATACTAGTATCGTACAAATGTTGATGTATAGTACTAGTATGATGCAAGCATTGTATCTGTAAGGTAGACATATAGTACAGGTATGATACTAGTAAGGTATCGGTATGATACTAGTATGATATCAGTATGATACTAGTATGGTACAAGTATAGTACGAGTATGATACCAGTATGGTACAAGTAAGATAGATGTATAATGCAAGTATGATACTAGTATGGTACAAGTACGATGTAAATTTGGTACAATTATGGTAGATGAATGGTACAAGTATAATACTAGTATAGTACAAGTACGGAACACGTATGATACAAGTATGATTCTAGTATGGTATCAGTATGATACAAGTATGGTACAAGTATAGTACTAGTATGATACTATCATGATATAAGTCAGATACAAGTATAGTACAAGTATGATATAAGTATAATACAGATATAATACAAGCACGGTACAGGTATAACGCAAGTATGGTACAAACATGGTACAAGTATGACATTGGTACCCGTATTACATAACACAAGTATGGCAAAAGCAAAATAAATGTTTGGTCAATTATTTGTCTTATCTTTCAATTTTATAACATACATTTTTGTTTGACTTTCTGCCATTCTATTCTCCTTATTTCCCCCTCGTTGAAATGAAAAGGGGCGGAATTAAACGGAAGCCCCCACGGTGTGTGTGTGTGTGTGTGTATGTAGTATTTTGACACGGTGATTTACGCGACATCAGTGTGCCGGGTAAAGTCTCGATGCCGTGGCCAGGCGAGCGCGTGAAACGCGAAGTTATGTCTCTTGCGTGTAGGTTAACGTGTAGTCAGATGGAACGGGATTGATAGCATTTCATTTCGCATGGGTTCACTTGTGGTGCTCATTCAGAACGGATCCTACGCGAAAGATTAGCCCACAAGCCGTCCGTTAATTGACAAGTCTTCCTAAAACTTCCTCTCGTTACGGCGCCGCTTCTCCGCCTGTATCTTGCATCTTTCTGCTTCCCTCCCCCTCCCCTCCCCTTTTCCCCCTTCT
>JABFPJ010001312.1:0-25327 GCA_022817425.1 Gryon sp. ZL-2020 | reverse complement strand
AAAATTCTGCAGGGTCTGATAAATATTAATACAAATTAAAAGCAAATTCAATACAAACTTCCGAGAAACACACATTTACTCTATAAAATTCTACACATTAGGGTCTGTCAGACCCTAAACTGTTTATATTATAAAATAAATCTCCCAAAATTCTGCAGGGTCTGATAAATATTAATACAAATTAAAAGCAAATTCAATACAAACTTCCGAGAAACTCTTCCATTTACTCTATAAAATTCTACACATTAGGGTCTGTCAGACCCTAAACTGTTTACATTATAAAATAAATCTCCTAAAATTCTGCAGGGTCTGATAAATATTACTACAAATTAAAAGCAAATTCAATACGAACTTCCGAGAAACAATTAACTCTATAAAATTCTCCATATCAGGGTCTGTCAGACCCTAAACTGCAATATCACAAAAACCCCACCCCAAAGTGCATTTCTCGATTTTTTTCCCCCCATAATTTAGTTTATTTCAACTTCATTCTGCACGCCTGGGTCGCATAAAGGTTACGAGGATTGTAACAAGGTTATCAGAGAGCTGCGTTATTAGCCGTTATACACATAATTGATATAATACACCTAGGTTTTGGTCCGACGATGCTGGCTCGAGTGGAGTAGTCTAATGAGGTGGTAGTAGTGGCTTCGCAGGCGACACAGAATCCCCACGAAAAGCTCCGGGAAAAAGGAATTCCCCCTCCCCCAATTGGGGGGGGGGTTCGAAGGAAGGGTTGCGTTGCCACCACTTTTTTTTCTATCTTACTCGGGATGACGTCCGAGAAGGTGGTGAGGGTTGCGACGACCAACGAGATCGGCCCGCAAGCCACCCCTTAGGACGAAGAGGGGCGCAATGAAACCACGCCTCCCCCCCCGCGAAATGGAATCATCCACCTCGACTTATCACCCTCTCTCGGCCGCTTTCTGGGGCTGCATAGAGCAACGGCGCACGAAGGGGCAAAAATAATGAAATGAACATCGAATTGGGTATTATTATAAGAGCCGAGAACTCGAGCTATATATAACCAGTTAGTATATATAAATTGAGATCTCCGCGGAATCAATGCCACGGGAGGGGCAAGACATTGGCGGGGGCAACTTGTGCGACGCCTTGGATTCGCCATTGGGCCAACTGGAATAAGGCAAAAAAAAACAATTATTCATTATTTTTCATGAAAATGAGAAAAGACCGGTGGATACTTGTTTGCTCAATTGACGTAGCTAAAATGAATTTTCTATATCTGTTCGGTTTATGGATCAGACGCGCCTTTTTAGGTCTTCGGGGTTTTGGGGGTATGTTAGGTGATGGTGGGGATTTTGTAGTTTTATGGAATTGATTACGTTCATTGAGGGACACGAGTGATTAGTGTGGGTGAAGAAGATATACTAAAAGTAAAGGAAAAAAAGTAATAAGACTAATCTAAAAAAGTAAAGTTATCAATAGAAAATGTTGATGATTAACTGACAATTGAGATTAAATTGTCAATAAAAAATATTAATTATTAAACTTTGAAAAAAATGAGACTTAGAAAACTAAGGAAACTAACAAAACTAAGATAAAATTATCAATAAAAAATTTTAATAATTAACTTAAAAAACTAACGAAAGTAACAAAACTAAGATAAAGTCAACTCTAATAAATTTTAATGATTAACAATTTTCGAAAAAAAATTAATAAATAAAACTTTTTAATTATAAACATTTTTTTAATTTGAATGATGATTTTATAAAAATACAATTTATAAAATTAAATATACTATTTTCTTACAAAAATAAGGAAAATACATTTTCTCTTCTCTCGAAAAGTGGGACGAAAGTAGCACTTTTTGTCCCGAGGGAGATAAAACATTGTCATCCGTTAAATGACTTAATGAACATTTCTTTTTTCTCCCGAGTGATAGAAAATAGGTAGAGAACCATATTTTTCCGAGAGAGAGAAAGTGTCACATTTATCCTTCTTTTCGGGGAAGAAAACACGTGTTTTCTTCCCTGATAAGTGGAACAAAAATGGCACTTTCTCTCCCGAGGGAAGCAAAGTATTTTCATCCCTTAAGTGACGTAATGTAAGATTACTTTCCTTCCCTAGGGATAGAAAGATTATTTTTCGTCATTCAAGGATGAAAAGTGCCATTTTTCTCCCTCGGGAATTGTCTTAAATTATCACTTTTCGTCTCTCGTGACAAAAAGTATCGTCCGTAATTCGGGAAAATAAAGTCAATGCAACATTATACTTTGCCTCCCTAAAAATAAAAAATTATTTTTCCTCTCTAGGGTGGAAAGTGACATTTTATCCTACTTTTGAAAAAAATGTTTTAACTTAAATGATGATTTTATAAAAATACACTTTATATATAAAGTCATATAAAACATGCTTAAAATGTTTATTTTACAATATTATAAACGATTATAGAAATTTGACCGCATATCAATAATAATTAGAACTGTAACGAAAATTAGCATCTCGAATGTGGAAGCTTGCATTTATTGTTTGTCATAAAAAATATTGAACTACATTATCGATATTGAATTCATAGTTATTGGAAGCTGTCAAATACATTTCTGCTCAGCGTGATTGACATTTGTTTTTTCGAATTGATTTTTGTTTTGAAGCCATTTATATTCGGGTTCATTAAATTTTCTCGATTCGGTGAGAGATTTGAAATAAATGATTATTCTATTAATATAATAGTTGCCGCTGGGAGCCGATATTTTCAAACATCAATTTAATTATAAATTGTTATGAGGCTGCACAAGTTTTCAATTATAAACGTGTCAGCATAGTTTTCATAGCTAATATATTCATATACAATAACATTATATATTTAAATATACCCACTTAATTAGAAAATATAAATAAACATTTACATTTATTTCAAAATTATTAACAAAGTTTTAAAATCACTTTTAAATTTGAATATGTGATGTGAAATAGTATTTCGTGCAATTTTTTCGCAAGATGCGGACAATATTTTTTCTTAAAAGTGCATTTTTAAAAAGTGCACTTTCTCTCCCGAGGGTGGAAAAGTTACTTTCTAGCCCTAGGAACGAAAAGTCATCTTCCGTCATTATTAAATTACGTCATTTAAAGTAGTTTTTGAGAAAAAATACTTTTCCTCCCAAGGGAGAGAAAATGTCACTTTCGTCCCACTTTTACTTTTCTTCTCTGAAAAGTGGGAAAGTAACACTCTCCCAAGGGAGGAAAAGTACTCCTCCATTATGTCATTTAAAAGATTGTAATACTTTTTCTCCCAAGAGCGAGAAAGTGCCACTTTCGTCCCACTTTTGAGGGCAGAAAAAACGTGTTTTCTATACGAATGTGAGAAAAAGCCTTTTATCTCCCTAGGGAGGAAAAGTAGCCTTTTTCCATTATGTCATTTAAGGGATGACAATATTTTACCTCCCTCGGGACGATAAGTCCTACTTTCGCCCCCCCCCTTTCGAAAGAAGAAAAGATGTATTTTCCTTACACTTGTAAGAAAATATTATATTACGTAACAAGGGAGATAAGATCAGGAATCCGTTTTCCAAAAACTCCCTAGGGCGAAAAAGGGAGAAAAATGAAATTTTTGCATTATTATAAAAATGTTAGAAAAGTTGATTAATTCGTGAATGCGTGGGATATTTAAATGCGAGTGATGTTTTTTTGCCAATGCAAACCGGAAAAAAGGTGCGACAACACCCAGACGACAATTGTGAAACAAATGAAATTCATTTGGAATTCTTTTCTCTTGGTCGCGTCGAATTGTGACATTGTGGCCGGCATATGTGAAAACGTCAGGCGTTATTGCGTCTGGCTTGATGGAATTCAAGCTCTCTCTCTGTCTCTCTTTATATATAGATATAACCATATAACGAATTATATATAAGTATTCAATGCGGAGTTATCAGCCAACGTAACTAATAAAGTTGATTTCATGGCCGACTAAACGTTCTATATACATTCGAAGAATATTAGTTGCGCCAATGGAGCCTCGTCACAATGCCGAACTTATAGTGACTCGTCGCATATACAAGATCAATGCATATGCGATTTTGGGTTAAGAGGCGGGCGTCACGTGCTCCTAACTACCCCTCTATGGACAGAATATTATCGGCAAGCTACTACCCGGCCTTATTTTCACAGTCATTGAAATTGGATCATGCGCCTCTTCGGTCATTTCATTTCAATACCAATCGAACATTATTTTCTCCGATAACTTTTTTTGACACATATATATTTTTCTAGCAAGTACATCGAAAGCATATATTTTCTGCCCTAAAAAGTGGGACGAAAGTGGTATTTTCGCTCCCGAGGGAGGAAAAGTATTTTGAACTCTTAGATGACATAATAGAGGATTAATTTTCCTCCCTAGGGGTAGAAAGTTACTTTCCCACTTTTTGGAGAAGAAAATTCTTTTTCCTTAGAAGTGTATCGAAAAAACATATTTTCTTCCCTCAAAATTGTGACGAAAGTGACACTTTCTCTCCCTTGGGAGGAAAAGTATTTTTTCTCAAAAATTACTTTAAATGACTTTTCGTCCCTAGGGCTAGGAAGTACCTTTTCCACCCTCGGGAGAGAAAGTACCACTTTCATCCCACTTTTCCGGAATGAAATGAAGAAAAAAAGGAAAGATCCTTTTTCCTCACACGTGCATCGGAAACACGTATTTTCTTCCCTGAACAGTGGAACGAAAATGGCACTTTCTCTCCCGAGGGAAGCAAAGTATTTTCATCCTTTAAATGACATAATGGAAGGATTATTTTCCCTTTTTGGAAAAGTAGGGATAAAAATAAGGAAAATACATTTTCTCTTATCTCCAAAAGTGGGACGAAAGTAGCACTTTTTGTCCCGAGGGAGATAAAACATTGTCATCCGTTAAATGACTTAATGAACATTTCTTTTTTCTCCCGAGTGATAGAAAATAGGTATAGGAAACATATTTTTCCGAGAGAGAGAAAGTGTCACATTTATCCTTCTTTTCGGGGAAGAAAACACTTGTTTTCTTCCCTGATAAGTGGAACAAAAATGGCACTTTCTCTCCCGAGGGAAGCAAAGTATTTTCATCCCTTAAGTGACGTAATGTAAGATTACTTTCCTTCCCTAGGGATAGAAAGATTAGTTTTCGTCATTCAAGGATGAAAAGTGCCATTTTCCTCCCTAGGGAATTTTCTCAAATTGGCATTTTCCTCCCTCGTAACGAAAAGTATCGTCAGCAACTCGGGAAAATAAAGTCATGCAGCAATATTATACTTTTCCTCCCTAAAAATAAGGAAAAATTACTTTTTCTCTCTAGGGCGGAAAGTGACATTTTGTCCCACTTTTGAAAAAACACTGTTTCTATACTCAACTTCGACTCAAAAAAAATTTTTTAAATAAAAAAAATTAAATTAATCTTCTTAAATTTTTTGAAAAATTTATTTTTCTTTTATATTTTTTTCAAATATAAAATATAATAAAATATTAAGCACAAGTGTACAATTAAATCCCAATAAATAGGATTCATTTATTCAGTCATCACATAAGTGTACTTTTCCAAATATTTTGGTACATGAAATGGCACTTTTTTTATTCAAAGCAATCCCTTAATAGATTTCGAGGGATCAAAGCAAAATTCGAGTGTGTTGTATAAAACTAAACGTAAGCGCGGAAAGCTCAATAATCTGGTGCAAGAAAGACGTATCGAGAGGGTAAGTTATAGGTGGTGGCAGAGTATATAAATTGTCACCTGGCAGCCGCACGTAGAAGCTGTCGACTACGGACTAGAATTGCTTTGTTTGGAGGAAAAAGAATGGTACGAAAGAACGGGATTGCGAAGTGAAAAAAAGGGGACTATATGCGGAAAAGTTGAAATAACGAATGAAGCACCTTCTAGTACTTGCGAATTCAATTTCAAGGCTTTTATTATGTGATGCGCAACCACACTTTATTTCAATTCAACAAAAATTTTTTTTTTCCAAAATTTTTAAATTTTAAACAACTTTTAATTTTTTTATTAAATTAGGAAAATAATGTTGAAATACTTTTTCAAAATTAAGCAAAATTTTTTTACTGAATTTAAAAAAGCAGTTAATTTTTAAATTATATTCGAAAAACTGTTAAATTTTAAAATTAAATTTCAAAAAATATTAATTTTTGAATTAAAATTAAAAAACTGTTAATTTTTTAATTAAATTTGAAAAGTGTTAAAAATAATGAAATGCTCTTTTAAAATTGAAATTTTCAAAATTTGTAAACAACTTTTAATTTTTTAATTAAATTTTTACAAAATTTTTAAAAAATGTTGTAGTACTTTGGAAAAATTAACAACATTTTTTAATTAAATTTTAAGAAACTGTAAATTTTTAATTAAATTGAAAAAAAGTGTATTCTTAAATTAAATTTAAAAAACTGTTAATTTATAAAATAAATTTAAAAAAATAATTTTTAAATTAAAATTTAAAAAATGTTGAAAATAATGAAATGCTCTTTCAAGTTTGAAAATTTCAAAAATGTGTAAACAACTAAAAGTTGTTTAATATTAAAAAATTAAAAATTGCTTAATACAATCTTAAACAGTTTTAAAAAGACGTTGAAATACTGTTTAAAAATTAGCAACATTTTTTAATTAATTTTGAAAAAATTTAATTTTTAAATTAAATTGAAGAAAGTGTTATTTTTTATTCAAATAATAAACATTTGTTGTTAAAAATAATTGAATTTATTTAGCTTACACATTTATAATTATAGCATACAATTATATTTTTTTTAATACAAAAGTAGAATAATATTATAATAGTATTAATAATGATTAAGTTGCATTCATTGACATAACATAAACAATTTCATTTTCGCAGTAATAAAATTTTTTTGACGCAAACAAATCTTATAAAGTACATTTTTTGTTGAAATCACAGATTTCTATCATTAAATATTCCTTCATGCAATTTTCACAAACGAAGCAAAGCGATTAAAAGATTCTTGCAAAATACATATCAATTTATATTAAAATTTTAATTATAATCAATTACATTCTCGATGAAAGACTGAAATGTGAGATCCAGTAATGCAGGTTCAATTCCTCATTCTGGTTTTTTTTTATAATAATTTTTTTTTTAATTTACATTCCATACATTTATATTTGAATTATTGTGATACGCTTGAAATGAAAAGAAAATTGAAAAAATCACGAAAATTCATAGCAGATGAACTGCAAAATGATAAACTTATACATCTTGTTTCGAAACATACATTTTTTAACACATCAATTGACGATAAATAGAATTATTAATAGAAAAAAATGGTCATTTTTGACTGCTATACTTTTTACATATATAAATTAAATTGAATTAATATTTAGTTTTAGTTGCAATTACAAGTTGAAGTTTGATCTTTTTAATAAGTTAGTGACTAACATTGTTTTCTTGGTTGCTGAATCATTTGCCGACGAGTGATGTGAGCACTTCGCGTTTCATGGGTCGGCAGTGGCTTTTCATGGAAATGTTGCACAGCGGCTGAAGAAAAGTCTTGGAAAAGACTGTAAAAAAATAAAAAAAAAATGAAAAATAGAAATCGAATTTTAGCAATTCTTTTTGTACAAACAAAATGTTGATATATGGATCATGTATGGACCATATATAGATCATATATAAACTTTATATGGATCATATATGGGCCATATGTGGACCATATATGGATGATATATCGATCATATATTGAATATATATAGATTATATTTTGACCATATATGGTTCATATATGGACCATATATCGATCATATATCGATCATATATAAACTTTATATGGATCATATATGGGCCATATATGGACCATATATGGATCATCATATATTGAATATATATAGATTGAATATATATCGATCATATATTGAATATATATAGATTATATTTTGACCATATATGGTTCATATATGGACCATATATCGATCATATATCGATCATATATAAACTTTATATGGATCATATATGGGCCATATATGGACCATATATGGATCATCATATATTGAATATATATAGATTGAATATATATCGATCATATATTGAATATATATAGATTATATTTTGACCATATATGGTTCATATATGGACCATATATCGATCATATATCGATCATATATAAACTTTATATGGATCATATATGGGCCATATATGGATCATATATGGCCATATATGGACCATATATGGATGATATATCGATCATATATTGAATATATATAGATTATATATTGACCATATATGGTTCATATATGGACCATATATCGATCATATATGAAACATATATCGACCATATATTGACCACATATCGATCATATATGGACTTTATATTGACCATATGTCGATTATATATTTACCATATATGGTTAACATATGGACCATATATTATGGACAAAATATGATCCTTTTAATAGGGAGAATAAAATTATATAACATGTAAAAAAATAATAAAATTAATAAAATGAAAAAATATAATTGAGAACATTTTTTGTAACATCTGAATCGATTATTGAATTAAATATTTCAAACATATCTCGGTTTTCTAATTCAAATATCTTAATCGAAATTGAACTACAAAACTCATTTATCAGCAAATCAAGCGAACCAAATATTTTCATAAAGATGTTATTATTCATCGTTTCAAAATAGAGCCAATTTATACACAGACAATCGTGAAATTAAAATCAAACGGAAAAATGCCTTCTTATTTAATTCATATTCCACAGAATTATTTTCAATTGCAATTCACATTAGTATTAAATATGAACGATTATTTTTCAATAAAGTTCAATATTTGCCGAATTAAGAATGATCATTTTTATGAATAATCATTCAAATGATTTTCAATCAAAATTGAAATTAAAAAAAATTGGAAAAAATACAATTTATTTTTTTCCAAATTAAAATTTTTGTTGTTCTATTTTCATTTAATATTTGCATTTTTCAACAAATTCTAAACTTCAAAGCAATTTAAAATTTGAATTTTGAAACAATTTTATTAGTTTTTAATTTTTTGGACATTGAAATTTCAAATAATACAAAAAACTTAATGTAAATGTTAAATGTTTGCAAATTTAAAATAAAAAAAAATTATAAAAGTTTATAAATACTAAAAAAGCAATTGAATTTTAATTAGAAATACTTTTATTCACCTAGCAAGAAGCTTTGACTTTTCCAGTTTAGTGACTTTGTCCTTTTTGGGTGTTTTGGTTGGAACAATCCTCACTTCGCCTGTTTTCACTGCACCAATAAAATATAAAAGTCTCACTAATAATTCTTATGAAAATTAAATTATAAAATTAAATACAAATTAAAATACAAAATTAAATAAAATTTAAAAAATTAAATAAAAATAAAAAAAAATAAAATTAAAAACTGAAAAAATTAAATTCAAATAAAATTTAAAAAATTAAAAATAAATAAAATAAAAAAAATTAAATAAAATGTAAAAAATAAAAAAATAAATAAAATTTAAAAAATAAGTAAAATTTAAAAGATTTTCGTTTGTGAGGGACGAATAAAATAAAACATTTACCAGCCGGAGGATTGCCAGCCTTCGAAGGAGTCGAACGTTTCTGCATGATGCTAAATAATTTGATAGCAACTCTTCAACGGAAATATCAGCGCGATAACTCAACTGCACTTTGCAACTTGAAACATCTAATGAAAGTTTCACGTTGTAACTTTTCTTTAAGACATGACAGTTAGTCTTGCTCGAATGATACTAAACTCGGATTTCCATTTATATACGTATATATACAATTCGAATTCAAATTGTTTCGAAAACAAGACGTTGGATTCAGTTATTATGAAAAGCGGAATTATTCAAAATATTTTTATTTTGGATTTTGCAAGGATTTTGCAATTTTGCTTTTCAAATTTTTGAAAATAATTTCGGAAAATGAAAAAATAATGAAATGCTTTTTGAAAATTAAAAATTTCCAAATTAAATTTTAAACTTTTAATTTTTATTTAAATTTTCAACAATTTTCAAAATTTTAAAAATGAACAAAATGTTTTTATTTAATTAAAAAACTATCAATTTTTGAATTAAATTTTAAACAAAATATTAATTTTTAAATTAAATTTAAAAAACTGTTAATTTTTTAATTAAATTTAAAAAATTGTTATTTTTTAAATTAAAATTAAAAAAATTATTTTTAAATTGAAGTTAACACAAAATCATTTTTAAATTAATTTTAGAAAAAAAAATTATTTTTAAATTAAAATTTAAAAAGTAAAAAAAAATAATGGAATGTTTTTTCAAAATCAACAAATTTCAACATTTTTAAATTTTTTATTTTTAAATTAAATTTAACAAAAAGTAAATTTTTGAAATTTAATTTTGATATTCATTAAGACAAACAAATAAAAACTTATTTCTTTATTAAGAAAAATAATGCAGTCGAATTTTAAAATATTTTATTAATACAATTTTAATTATATTTGATCACAGCTGAGATATACGTCACTTGCTATTCATACATCCTAATAAAATGATATTGATGACTTAAGTACGAAATGGAAACAAACTTCAAACACGCGAAACGTAAAATGTTTTCAAAATGTGCTCATAAATTGTGCAAACTGGGAAAAATTCTTAGCATAAAATACAACTGGCGCTTTTAACTTGCAACTCAACTTTAGATTTTTAATTTGAAATTCTTCATGATCTATGAAATTCATTTTATTATATATAAAAATAATAACTTACCTAACAATTTTTGACAAAAATAACTTTTTTTAACAAAATATTTTTAATTCAAAAAATTAAAATTTTTTAAAAATATATTTTTTGCAAAAAGGTAATATATTACTATATTAACATATATTTTCAGAAAATATATTTCTAAAAACATATGTTAAATATAATTTATATATATACACATATTTATATATTTAATTTATATATAAATAATTAATATATATTTACATATATTTGTAGAAAATATATTTCTAAATTTCTATATATATCTCATATGTATCCAAAAATATTATATATATTATTTTCAATCCCATGATTATATATTTATTTTCGCATACATTTCGAAACATATTTTCTTGCGTTACGGTGAGAAATTGATAAACTTATTAACATAATCTTATATCAGAAGCAAAATAATAGACATTGGATGTGGAAGGATAATTACGACATGTCAAAATAGAATTAGCTCGTCAGCAGTACATGCTCAGCGTATAGATTACTCAACGTGGACCTTTCCGGTTTAGCGCAGTGTGCGCTGCGGGGTGTGTGCCTTGCGTGACACTCGGAACCCTCGCAGAAAGCCGCGGGTGCCAGAGCGAAGCGGAATCAGGTGCAAAGCAGGCGCGAGCGAGACAGCGCCAAAGGATTCGTGTTAATTAATATCACGTCACACGCGTGGCTCTCCGGCTACAATTCTGTCTCCTCTTGCGCCAAAGTCCGAATATTTCTCTCGCCTCTGCTTGGCTGCTTTGATATATATATATATATACATAAACATATATATATGTATATATATATATGTATAAAGATATATATATATATATATGTATATATGATGGTATTTTGCCATTCCCAGACCTTTTATGTTAACGAATTTAGACCGGAAGAATAATCATAAAATCTCAAGATCTCGCAGGGTCTAACAGACCCAGATATGAAAACTAAACAAAAATAACAATATTTAATAATTATTTTCCGATAATATATGTTTCTTATATTAACAAATTTAGACCAGACGAATAACGACTCAGAAAGTAGGGTCTGGCAGGGTCTAACAGACCCAGATGATAGGATATGAGAACTAAACAACAATAACAATATTTAACGATTATTTTTGTATATATGTTTTTTATGTTGATAAATTTAGACCAGAAGAATAACGACTCAGAAAGTAGGGTCTGGCAGGGTCTAACAGACCCAGATGATAAGATATGAAAACTGAACAACAATAACAATATTTAACGATTATTTTTATATATATGTTTTTTATGTTGATAAATTTAGACCAGAAGAATAACGACTCAGAAAGTAGGGTCTGGCAGGGTCTAACAGACCCAGGCGATAAGCAATCAAAACTAAACAAAATAAGAATTATATTCTAATAATATATGTTTCTCATGTTAACAAATTTAGACCTTAAGAATAGCGATAATAAATGAAGGTATATATATATATATATATATATATATATATATATAGATATGTATATGTATATATATAGATATATAAATGTTAGTATTTTGCCATTCCCTCTTTTCTCATTATGCCACCGAGCAATTTTCTTCCGCCATTCTACGTCTTTGTCGCTTTATTACCTCTTATTATCATAAATGCATAACTTAATGACTCCGTTTCGTGATATTGTGTGCTTTTAATTACCTCATTTGCGCGATACGTTTTCTTGAAAGATAATCATTTATTTCAATAACGTTTTTTAATTTGTGTTTTAGTTTAAAATGTGTCTTTTTTTAATATTACATAAATATGACATAAATAATTTTTTTATTATGAACAGTACAAAAGTGTCTCATTTTGAGAAATTTTGTATCTCAAACTGATCATCAGAAATATCTCAAAATTGTCTCTAAAACAAGTGTCTTATTTTGAGACATTCTTTATCTTAAAGTTATCATCTAAAATGTCTTCAAAACTGTCTCAAAATGTTTCAAAAACAAACGTCTCATTTTGAGAAATTTTTTATCTACCAACGATCATCAACAATGTCTCAAAATTGTCTCAAAATGTATAATATTGCGACATTCTTGATATTTCATTGTCAATTTGAGACATTTTTTATCTCAGAATGATGATAAAAAATGTCCCAAAATTGTCACAAAATTTTGAGACAAAATTTTGGAATTTTTATTTCAAAATGATGATCAAAAATGTCCCAAAATTGTTCCAAAATTTTGAGACAAAATTTTGGGATTTTTATCTCAAAATGATGATCAAAAATGGTAATGTTAAACAATTATTTTTTTTTGTTGAGCAATTTAGACCGGAAGAATAGCGATAAAAAAATCAGGGTCTGGCAGGGTCTAACGGACCCACACAATAAACTTAATATCTGTACTTTAATATTGTAGAAATCAAAAAAGAAATTGCAAAAAACGACGTAATGTCGTTTTTCACAAATTAATCCTGGATATCAAATATTGGACGATATTTTGAAACAATTATCCATAAGGTAACACCTTTTCCGAACACGATTCCCCTTCGTTCGATGAATTGACAAATGTGGAATTGTGGTTCGTCGGCTGCATCCCTATTGATGCTTTGATCTTGTAATTGGTGTGAAATTTCAATTGAACTCGTAACAATGACACGGGGATACGTGACAACGTTAAAGACAACAGTTGTCATCAATTATCACTTAACTATCTGTAATATATTTATTTTTTTATAAACAAATATATTTCAGAATTATATTTTTACAAATATATTTCAAAAATATATTAAAAATATAACTTTCCGATATCTTTTGTTAAATATCCAAATATATATCCCAGATATATATTCTCATAATACATATATAAAAATATATATGCACATATTCACATTTTGCATATATTTTGAAATATATTTTCTCATATTAAAGTTTACTTAGTCTTCTCTTCTCCAAATTACACAAATATGAATACAAAGCGTCTTTATTTGATATTTTACCGCACAAAACAGTAAAATATTCATCATTGTCCATTCGATATTTGATATATATACATTTTATGATTGAACAATAAAAATTATCTGCGTAAAAATGTATGACAATTATCCAGACTGACCCTCAATATTAGGGGCTATCTGTGGATAATTTTGTGCTGTTATGCTTCATTCAAACTCCCTTTATTTTATGTATACGTCTGATTCGTGTATTTCGGCACAAACGCGAGGGACCTTTTATTCTTATTTGAATGCAACTATCATACATATTAAAGTATATTCGCACATAAATATGCATTTATTAGCATACATATTAATTAACAAAATAAACCAAATTCCTCCTTTTTTCAAAATAAAAAAAAATAAAATAAAAAAAAAATCCAAAACTCAAAAAATAATAAATCAAAATTCACTTTTTACTTCAAAGTTATACTTTTCATTATTATATAAATTTTCAGCCCAGGAAAGAAAAGTACCATTGTCAGTCCAGGGAAGAAAAGTGTCATTTTCTGCCCAGGGAGGAAAAGTGTCATTTTCCGCCCAAGGAGGAAAAGTGTCATTTTCCGCCCAAGGAAAAAAAGTTACGTCTTCAGCCCAGGGAAGAAAAGTGATATTTTCAGCCCAGGGAAGAATAGTGCCACTTTCAGGCCAGGGTAGAAAAGTTCAATTTTCTGTCCAGCGAGGAAAAATACCATTTTCAGTCGAGCGAAGAAAAGTGCCATTTTCAGCCCAGGGTAGAAAAGTGCCATTTTCAACCTAGGGAGGAAAAGTGCTACTTTCAGCCCAGGGCGGAAAAATGCCACTTTCAGCCCAGGGCGGAAAAGTGCCATTTTCAACCTAGGGAAGAAAAGTTCCATTTTCAGTCCAGGGAGAAATAGTACCGTTTTCAGCCCAGGGTAGAAAAGTTCAATTTTCTGTCCAGATAGGAAAAATACCATTTTCAGTCAAGGGAAGAAAAGTGCCATTTTTAGTCGAGCGAAGAAATGTGCCATTTTCAGTCGAGGGAAGAAAAGTGCCATTTTCAACCTAGGGAAGAAAATGTTCCATTTTCAGTCCAAGGAGGAAAAGTACCATTTTCAGTCAAGGGAAGAAAAGTGCCATTTTCAGTCGAGCGAAGAAAAGTGCCATTTTCAGTCGAGGGAAGAAAAGTGCCATTTTCAACCTAGGGAAGAAAAGTACCGTTTTCAGCCTAGGGAATAAAAGTTTCATTTTCAATCCAGGGAGGAAAAGTGCCATTTTCAGCTCATAAATTAAAAAAAATAAAATCCAAAACTAAAAAAATAATAAATCAAAATTCACTTTTTACTTAAAAACTGCGTTTTCATTATTAGCTTGAATTTTACTTAAATTTTTTTCAGTAATAAAAACTGCCAATTGCGACCAATTAGTCGAATTTAAACACGAAAATAAACGCGGCGATTAATTCTGCTTTTATTTGTGACCGCAATCGCAAAAGCGCGGGATTATAATTCAAAAAAAAAGAAAACAAGAAAAAGAAAAAGATTGGTTATCCTTGTCGCACATTATAGCGACGCTTGTCTAATTTGTATTGCGTAGAGCAGCGATGCTGAGATATTAGGGGCAGTTATCGCAGCGTATTACTCCTAATCGTTTCTCGCGGAAAAGAGGGAGAATACGACGATGAGGGGTTGACTGTGGGTACACCGCCGAGGCATAAGCGAGAAAGAGAAAGAAAGGGGAGGAAAGTCCAAATGCGCGGAGAAAAAGAGAAGCCAAAAGCGGCCAGGGTGCACTGGTGTTTCTGACAGGCCGATGAATTGAATAATCGCAAGTCGAGTTGAGGGGGTCCGCCAAATCTCAGTCCCCCAATCTCATTCTATATATATATATATATATATATATACATATATATATACATGTATACACATATACATATATATAAAAATACATGTACATATATACATATGTACATTTATATATACATATATCCAAAATAAAGTTTACAATTCGACAATACCCATATATTTATACATATATATGCATACATATATGGGCCAATCATTAAATGAATATCTATATATGATATAAATATAGATATACATTTAATGGTTAGCCTAAATGTAATTTGGCCCAAATGACATATATCCATATATACATATACATATACATATACATATACATATACATATACATATACATAAATATGTTTATATATAAATATACATATGTATGCCACATATATCCGAAATAAGAATTCAAAACTCGAAAATATCCATATATGAACATATATATATATATATAACATTCAACAAGCTTCGTTCACTTATGTCACAAAATAACAAAAATTACTTCCTAATGAGTTATATATAATATATATAATAAACTATAAAATACGAGAATTACTTGCGAGGTAAATGAAGAATGGGATGTTCATTGATACTCGCTGGGTGCACCACATCAATTCGTAATTTAGTCTGAAAACAAATATCGGTCCTCCTTCTATTAATCTGCGGCTGATTAATGGTCAGTGATCTTACATTAATAAAAGCTAAATTAATAAAATAAGAATTTTTATCGCAGCTATCGCTAATTTGTAATATTTTTTTATTGTTTAATTTGCATTAGAAATTAATGTAAATGTTTAAATTAAGTAAAATTAAATTAAAATAAAGTTTTAATTAATTTCCAAAATTGAGGTTATGTCTATTCAATCTTAGTACCTTATTGATATTTTAGATTTTTAGGATTAAGGTAAAATATCAATGTAAAATGAAAACTAAATATTAAGTTATTGTTTAGGTTATTAATGAATTTATATCACATAACCTCACTTTTTACATATCCTGTTAAATTTTGTTAAATGAAATTAAATTTACAAAAAAATGTTGATATTTTTTTGTTTATAAATTTAATTTTCATAAAAATTTCCGAAATACTGCAACAATTGAGGTTATGTCTATACGCCATTTACATTTTAACCTGAAAGTTAAATGAAGTAAAAGGACTCTTATTTTTTGATATTTAATTTCTCGAGTTGTGTATTCAAACAGTATGAATTAATGAATCGCATCTAATGTGGTTGATGAATTTTTGAATCTATTTGTCGACGGATTTATATTACACGCTTCGACAGTTCTAACATAGGTTTTTGCACGAGACACACACACACACGTGCCACGTGCTGTGTTTATTGCGGGACTTCTGTTTTGAACATATACTCAATCGAGAATATCTTGATCCTATAACACGTGACGCTTAAGGGCTCAATTTCTTACGACGTATCGTTGATATATTTGCCGATGCTAAACAATGCACATATTCTATTATCATGATTCATGGAACAACACTTTTTCGCAAACATCAAACAATGTTTGTCCAAAGAATTTGTATTTGTCATCTTTCAACAAATTAAAATCATTTCTATCTCTGTGATTTAAAAGTTCAAATACTTATAACAATAATTAATAGTAAAATATTCAAAAGCGGGGCGAAAGTGGCGTTTGCTCTCCCGCGGGAGGAAAAGTAGCTATTCCTGAAATGATATTATAGAAAGTTATTTTCATCCCTAAGGATGGGAAGTAGCGACAGAAAGTTATTTTCATCCCTAGGGATGGAAAGTAGGAATAAAAAGTTAATTTCGTCACCCAGGGACGAAAATTGTCATTTTACGCCTTCGTACAAGAATTACATTTTTTATTATTTTTTAAAACTTCTTATATTTCTTATGAAACTTTTTAGTTTCATAAAAGTATTGATATATCATGAATAATAGAATATTCGAAAGTGAAGCGAAATTGGTATTTTCTTTCCCACGGGAGGAAAAGTAAAAATCCGTTAAAAGACGTTACCGAAAAAAAGATTTTTTCTTCAGGGTTGGAAAGTAAGGACAGAAAGTTGTTTTCCTCCCTAGAAATTGAAAATAGGGATAGAAAGTTAATTTCGTCACTCAGGGAGGAAAAGTGCCATTTTCCTCCTTTGTAAGATGTTTTTCGCGACAGAAAGTTAGTTTCCCTCCCTAGGGAGAAAAAGTATTTTCATCCTTTCAATGACGTAATGGAAGATTACTTTTCCTCCCTAGAGATCAAAATTAGGAATAGCAAGTTATTTTCCCTCCCTAGGGGAGAAAGTATTTTCATCCCTTTAATGACGTAATGGAATGGAATGTTATATTCCTCCCTAGAAATCGAAAGTAGCGATAGAAAGTTACTTTCGTCACCGAGGGAGGAAAAGTGCTACTTTCAGCCCAGGGCGAAAAGTGCCATTTTCAGCCCAGGGGAGAAAAGTGCCATTTTCAACCCAGGGAGGAAAAGTGCTACTTTCAGCCCAGGGCGGAAAAGTGCCATTTTCAGCCCAGAGAGGAAAAGCGTCATTTTCGGCCCAGGGAGAAAAGTACCATTTTCTACCCAGAGAAGAAAAGTGCCATTTTAATCCCAGGGAGGAAAAGTGCTACTTTCAGTCCAGGGCGGAAAAGTGCCATTTTCAGCCCAGAGAGGAAAAGCGTCATTTTCGGCCCAGGGAGGAAAGTACCATTTTCAACCCAGAGAAGAAAAGTGCCATTTTCAACCCAGGGAGAAAAAGTGCTACTTTCAGCCCAGGGCGGAAAAGTGCCATTTTCAGCCTAGAGAGGAAAAGCGTCATTTTCAGCTCAGGGAAGAAAAATTCTTTTTTCAGCCCAAGGAGGAAAAGTGCTATTTTCAGCCCAAGGAGGTAAAATGCTATTTTCAGCCCTGGGAGAAAAAGTGTCATTTTTTTTAACTCCACGAGATTGACTCAATTTCTACTTTATCACAACTTTTATTTTTCGCCACCAGAGGTTGATGTACTTTTAGTTTCATAAATTATTTCAGACCTTTTCTATGATTATAGCTATGTATGATATGTGACATAAGCATAACTAATTTTATTACAACATTTGTCAGAGTGTAAATTAAAATACAAAGTATTAAGAGTCTGATTTGAATTGACCTGAAAAAAAAAGTGGATTGACAGGATGTATATGTTGGAGTTGTAGCAAAGGCGTTAGTTCAATCAGTGTACTTTGAACTGTCGAAACCGTATGCATAATACTATGCAGTTATATGAAGTTATAAGGTACACAGAGAGCGAGTTTAGGTATGAGCTTTAGGAATCATATCCTGTAGAAGCAAAATGTGTAGGGATGAGAATGGGTGGAACCCAGTCAGAGAGCGAACGACGATGGCGGCTGGTGCGTTTGACGTTGATACCACGATAAGATGAAAGAGCTTCGAAGCTTATATCCGAACTATGGACCAGTCGTATTGTTATGCACGTTTAAGCATATCGTAATACCGGAAAGATACATATACGTACGTGCTTCATATTATTTGGAGCGTGAATTCAGAGGTTTACACAGAATTACATGTCAAATATTCGCGACTGATAAGAGCAAGATATCTTCAAATATTTACTTCAATGTCACGGTCATTCAAACACTTGTTTCACATTTCACATTCAGACGCATTTGAATTTATACAACCTATGCGCAGACTGTCGATTATTTTTATCAGACAATCTTCTTATTGTATTTTAATTGACAACTACAAGAAATGCTTTTACGAATCTCAATGCGATTTGATTTCGTGTTTTGGGAAAGGTGAAGTGTAACATAACCTCACTTTTTTGATGGTTTAATATTTTTCATTAGAATGTATACATTTTTAAAGAATCCAATCGGATTTCATTTTTGGTTAAGGTGAAATATTACATAACCTCACTTTTTGAAAGCTTTGATAATTGTTAATAAAATGGATAAATTTGCAAAAAGTGCAATTCAATTTCATTTTTGGTTAAGGTGGAATATAACATAACCTCACTTTTTTGATATTTTAATAATTTTTATTAAAATAGATTGGAAAAATGTAATTTGATTAAGAAATGCAACTTTGGTTGAGATGAAATTAATGGATTATGAAGTCAAAAGAAGGACCTAACCTCACTTTTTGAATATTTATATAATTATATTAAAATGTAGTCAACATTTCAAAAATATTGCATTTAAACTTTGGTTACGGTTTGTTTAAACATTAATATAATATGAAGTTTGAATAGACATAACCTCACTTTTGAATTTTAGTATTTCTTTTGAACATTAAATCTATAAAAAATTTAGTTAAATCATACATTTTGTAAAAAAAAAAATTTTTTTTATAAAACAGTCCGGGAAAGTTATATAGTCATTTTTTTTATTGAAATTACTTTTTGTTGATCGGTTGATATATTATCATTTTGTACTTGGCCAGAGACACTACCGTGTCTCTTAATAAAAATTTTAAAGTACAAACTAAAAAAATAAATAAAAATAAATAAATAAATACTTTTAAAGTATTTTTATAATTCTATTAAAATAAAGTCAAATTTTCAAAAATGTTGAATTTAAAAATTTGGTTATGGTTTGGATAAATATTAATAGAATAAATTTGAATAAACATAACCTCACTTTTTAAATGTCAGTAATTCTTTTAAATGTAATTATTTAAAAAAATTTGAAGTTAAAAAAATGCAATTTGATTAACTTTTGAAATATTTTAATAATTCTATTCCAACGTTACAATTTCAAAAATATTCAATTTGAATAATAATTATGAATATTAAATTTGAATACGGTTTGGTTAAATATTAATATGAAGTTTGAGTAGACATAACCTCACTTTTTGAATGTAAGTGATTCTTTTAAACATAAAGTTAATTCTATTAAAAAATGGCTATTATAAAATTGAGGTTATGTCACTCAATTTTGGTACTCAATATTGAGTTACATAACCTCAATTTGAAGAGTTTTTGATTTTTTAGCAATTGAAATTCAATCTTATTTCAAACACATTTCCAGATCATTGTAAAATTAAAATAATTAAATAAAAATTAAATATAATAAATTAATTAAACAAATTAAATATATATAAAATATATATATTACAAAAAATTAAATAATTAAATAGAAATTAAAAAAAGTAGAATAAAATATCATGAAAAACTTATTTTCTGAAGCATCTTTTATAACTTATCTTTCAACTAAAATGCTTAAACCAAAATATAATTGAAATAAATCTGATTAAAGCATGACTTCTCTCCAGATAAATGATAGAATTAACTATAAAAATAACCAGGTGAAATAACTGTAAAAAGCCGACATTTTGGAATAAATGGAAACAATTTGTTAGATACGAATGGACAAAAAACGATATTCCGCGTCGGAGGCTAATCGAAACAATAATTGGTTTCGTACAGCAATCAAAAACTGAAAATAACATCTCGTTAAAATGGTTACATTTTAACGAAGCAGCCGCGATTTGTGTACACGAAATTGCGCGTATCTTTGAACGAAGTTGAGCAATTTTCGATTTTCGATATAGCAGTTTTAATTAGTTTTGGAAAACTAGATGCGATCAGGCATAGAAGAAAGGAGAAAATCGACCAATTTACGTATTTCGTGAGTTTCTTGATTGGATGTTTGGCAACGATTTACGACGTATTCTATAGTTTTGTTTCTTCCTCTTTTTTTTGGTCTTTCGTTTTTCTTTTTTTTTCGGTGCAGTTTTCGTTGTGTAAACTGGCGATGAATTTGGCTGCAAAAATGCGGTCTTTTCCAACCCAACGACAGACACTAGCCTGCGGCTGACGAGCGCTCGAACAACAAACACCGGCAAAACCCGAATCGCGACTACGGAAATCAAACCAAACCCATTAACAGCCCGACTATTAATTTGTTTTCCATTTACTTTTCCACTTTAGCACGCACTTGCGAATCGTGTAGAAAATGATTGAAGCCAGAAAACACGCGGCCCAAAATTAATCAAGGTGTGTTGTACATTTTACATGTTGTATGTTTATCGCTGCGAAACATTCTCAGAGGAGACATCTTATGAGAAACCTTGTGAGAAATTTTATGAGAAATTATATGAGAAAGCGTATGAGAAATCTTATGAGAAATTATATGAGAAATCTTATGAGAAATCATAGGAGAAATCTTATGAAAAATCTTATAAGAAATTATATGAGGAAGCGTATGAGAAATCTTATGAGAAATCTTATGAGAAATTGTATGAAAAATTATATGAGACATTAAATGACAAATCTTAATGAGAAACTATGTGAGAAATTATATGAGAAATTATATGAGAAATGAAATGAGAAATTATATGAGAAATCATATGAGAAATTATATGAGAAATCATATGAGAAAGCGTATCAGCAATCTTTTGAGAAATTATATGAAAATTTTTTTAAAAAATGATATGAGAAATTGTATGAAACATCTTATGATAAATAATATGAGAACTCTTATGAGAAATCATATGAAAAATCTTATAGAAAATCGTGTCAATTCATCACATTATTTCTCATCTGATTATTATACATTTAAAATAAATATAATTCAATATATATATAATTCAATCAGTGAAAAATAATAATTTTCAAAATTTAATAATTTTGATAAATTCAAATTGTACATTTTTGGCGCCTTTTGGCAGAAACAAGAATTGTACTTTTAAATGAAAAATAAATGTTAAAGTTAACTTACATATGTCTGGCTTCATCTTTCTTGCGAGAAATACCTAAAAAGCGCCATCTGCCGATAAAATATTTAACTGTTATACAGTTTGCCTAAATGTTTGTTATTAGAAAATGTTCTAATTGTGTAGTTGTTAATAAGTCTGCCACAAGGTGGCGCTTTGTAGATATTTCTCATAATACAAATGAAGCCAGAAATATATAAGTTAACTCTAACATTAATATAAATTTACAATTTGTTTGGTGTAAAAAAGGCGCCAAAAAATGCATATTTTGAAGTTTCGAAATTATAAAATTTCAGAAATTATTATTTTTTTATTTATGAGAAATCTCATAAAAAATTAGATTTCTCATAATTGAGATTTCTCATAATGAGAAATCTCATAAAAATGAGATTTCTCATAATTGAGATTTCTCATAATGAAAAATCTCATAAAAATGAGATTTCTCATAATTATGAATAAATTATGAGAAAAGCATCTCATTAGGACTTTTTTTCCTTTTTTTTTTTTGGTTCTTTGGTATTAAATGGAAATAAAATTCTGTTGATAACAATGTTGGCTAATGGGAAAATTTATATCGCTAAGTTTTATACAATCTTCAAGCGCTATAAAGTACTGTGAAATAATGAACAGATTATCAGACATTTTTTGAAGCACAATTTCATTATTTCTCGGGGCGCACAAGCAATTGCACAGAACATGCGCGATTTATAAAGAAAATTGTACTCCCGTATGAACTCGTAAATTCTTCCACGCGAGTGCAACTTCAAGTCGCAGAATAAGATTAACTTTTGTTTAATATGTCGCATTAACTTATTTTATTGCCGATTAATTCTATAATGTGATACCTTTTTTTATTATTCAGACAATATTTTTGTAGTAGAATCCTACTTTATAAACGAAAAAAAAAAAAACAATTTTTCAAAATTCTTAAAATTTAAAAAGTTTTAAATACAAATTTTAAATTTGTTAGAAGAAATAGTACCAACACAGACTTAAACTAACACTTTCGCACTCGAAATATTTAATTTTTTAATTAATTATTTTATTTTTATTATTTTTTTTAATTTTAATTATTAATTTAATTAATTAAATAAATATTTAATTCTTTAATTAATTCATTTTTTAATAAATTTAATATAATTTAATTAATTAAAAACTTTGTTATACAATGTAAACAAAGACAAATAAACATATAAAAATAGTGTATAATCTTTTCTTCTCCCCGCATCAATTAAACTAAAAAAACCCATCACAAAGATTGAACCTCAGATTTTAAACCTTTTAAAGGACAACTCCAAAGCATACGGTAAAAAACGCTATCAAATAAGAATCAATTGCTTAAACGATGGGATCGTAGAAAGGCGGTTAGAAAATAGATTCCGCGTAGATGGACGCTAATTTGGCGGCTGAGTGGTCATAAGAGACCTTAAGTATCGCGAGAGAGGAGAAGGTCGATTCGATCGTGGTTGCTATCTATCTTCGCGTATGTCGGTTGGCAATCAGAAACACTCGTTGAATGTGTCACTGACACACCAGGTCCATAAGGGTGGGTTTCTATGAATTGGTCGCGTGCCGCCAAGTGTTATAAGTATAGAAGTTCCGGGCCATGTGTAAACCCCTCTTTTCTCTGTACTTTTGCTCTCCAACTTTCGCAACAAAGCACGGCGCCATTACAATTTGTAAGCTTCTGCGTGTAATTCCATACAATTACAACGATCTGAGCGATAAAAATAAAGCCGTATCATTTGGGGGATTCTACTGACGAGGCACTTGAAAAATCGAAGCAGAAAGTTTGGCTATGAAATATTATGAGAAATTATATGAGGAATTATATGAGAAATCTTATGAGAAATTGTATGAGAAATTATGCGAGAAATCGTATGAGAAAGCGTATGAGCAATCTTATGAGAAATCTTATGAGTAATTATATAAGAAATTATGTGAGAAATTATATGAGACATTATATGATAAATAATATGAGAAATTATATAAGAAATTATATGAGAAATTATGAGAGAAATTATATGAGACATTATATGAGAAATTATGAGAAATTATATGAGACATTATATGGGAAATCATATGAGAAATCTTATGAGAAAGCGTATGAGCAATCTTATGAGAAATCTTATGAGATATTATTTGGGGAATTATATGAGAAATGATGTGAGACATTATATGGGAAATGATGTGAGAAATCTTATGAGTAATTATATAAGAAATTATATCAGAAATCTTATAAGTAATTATACAAGAAATTATATGAGACATTATATGATAAATCATATGAGAAATCTTATGAGAAATGAAATGAAAGCGTATATGAGGAATCATATGAGAAAGCGTATGAGAAATTCTTATGATAAATTATTTGGGAAATTATATGAGAAATCTTATGAATAATTATATAATTAATTATGTGAGAAATCATATGAGACATTAAATGAAAAAGCTTAATGAGAAATTATGTAAGAAATTATATGAGACACTTTATGAAAAATGAAATGAGAAATTATATGAGAAATCTTATGAGAAATTATATGAGAAATTATATGAAAATATTATGAGAAATTATGAGAAATTGTATGAGAAATTATATGAGAAATCTTGTGATCTGAGCGATAAAAATAAAGCCGTATCATTTGGGGGATTCTACTGACGAGGCACTTGAAAAATAGAAGCAAAAAATTTGGCTATAAAATATTTGATCGCCTTTATTTTTTTTTTATTTTTTTTTTTTTTTTTTTTGGCCTAAGTTATTTTCATATATCAAAATTTATTATTCGCGAATATGATGTTTCATTGAAAATCATACTGTTCAATTTATATTGATGTATTTTGTATGAATGTTGAGTTTTGACGTTTTCATTATACAGAAAATTGCGTATTATAAAATTGCACAATGCATTACATCTATAACGCTTCTGCAAAATGAGATAATAAATTATGAGTTGAGGAGATATGCATTTGTGGTTGTGAAAGTTTTTTAATTATAGATGAAATATAATGTTTAAAGCTATCGTATAATAATTGCGTGCAAATTCAATTCAACTTTAATTAACGATTAAAACGTATCCGTGCAGTTTTACCTTTTATGGCTGCTTTCAAATTTGCCTGTAATTATATTAATATAATTGATGTAAATAACAGTATATTCAAGTTTTACAAAAATCATTGCAGTTAATTTAAAGAAAAAGATTAACATTAACATAATT
>JABFPJ010001311.1:0-26881 GCA_022817425.1 Gryon sp. ZL-2020 | reverse complement strand
TATGATAATACGAACAAGAATATGAACCCTCAAATCGAAAATCATTAATCAAATTTCATTTGAATAGAAATTTAAAATACAATAAAGTCTTCATTGTAACGTAATATATTTTCCTTTAATATCTTATAATACATGTGATTCCTAATTGCTTTTAATCAAAGTTTTAATACATAAATTTATCTTAATATAAAATTCATCGAATTTTCAATCAACATTATCAACAAAGCAATTCTTCTTCTCAAACCATGATTGAAAAAACAATAATAAAATGGACATTAAACAGTGAAGAGAATTGCAATTAACTAATTGTTAATTGGCAAGTCAAATTGTTATTACGACGTACATAACTGAACTATAACTCGAGTTCAACATTGTCTCTAAAAATGATCGCAAAAGTTGGCAAACATTTTTTTCCCCGTTTGAAACAAAAATTTGTGTTTACGCGCGAAAATTTAAAGCCGGCAAAAATGAAGTGTCGCGTGTGAGCTGTCTCCGATTTCGCCGACCCATATAAGGAGCTAAATGCGCGTAAAAAAATGTCATGAGCACGTCGCCGTGGCGCGCGTCCTGCCGCGATTTTCACGCCGTTCAAATCCAATTTGCCGATAAACAAAAAACTGTCAAAATTGACAGAACGTTCTGATAAAGCGTTTTATTTTGCGTCATACAAAAATGCACAAAATTGCGTGATTTAATGATGTCGCGTGATTTCAAACGCAAAATCAACTTTGTTCAATTGTTGACCGGCGAGGTGAGAGCGAGCGCCAATATGGCGACAAGTCCACACTTGCTCGCGTCTTTACGACGTTAATCCGGCGTATTTTGCGCAATTTCATCGATAATTGAAATCATCATTTTGCAATGACCTTCGACAAATGCAAATAACATTTATCATAATCAATGACAATTGAAGACTTTTTAATTATTAAATATCAACGCTTTTTGTCTGCCAAATGACGAGGAAATGATTGCGAGAGTCGGGGGGGTTAAGCACTCGGCCACCTATACAGAGGCTCGTTGGATACCGAAAGCTCGCGATTGATGCATTTTTTTCGTTCAACTTGAAATCATGCGAACAATATTACGCATCGTTGAGTTAATGAGTGTAAATGTGATGAAAAAACTTACCTTTTATGAAGCAGTTGGCGACTTGAAAAATCACGATCTCGGTCTTTTTCAGCGAGTCTCGTTCGCTACGAATTCACACAATGCGCTACTGCGACTGACGGAAGCCGCCATGTTGGGATGCGCGCGACGCCGCGCCGAACTCTGCCATAACCGCGCACCGATTGTGCGCGCATTTTTAAATAGCCATTTTTTGTAATGTTTAATATTTTATATTTAAATTTAAAATTGTACATCGTTGTATAATTAATTAAACTAAACAATAAATAAAAGCGTTATAAAATGTAAAAAAAGATATTCGTTTCATTTCTTCATTAAATTTTTAGAAAAAATAAATAATGTTAATGATTAGTTTTTTTTTATTTAAATTTATTTATAAATGATGTAATTTTAAAATATAAGACATTTTTTAATAATGAACAACAAAATAATTTAAGGAATAAAATAAATATAAAGAAACAATATATCGAATTCTAATTTGTCAACATGTGATGTCGCCACTTATCGAGTGTACGTGACATCGTCAATTCGTCACACACATTCAAACCCATTTCATCTATCGGTAACTTAGAAACCGCGGCTGGCAACAAAAAAAACACCTCTCTCGCGTGCTCGTATCGCCGATTTACGAGTTACAAAGTCCAGTCTTTTGGTCGGCAAGTTTTGTATCAAAAGGTTAGTACCGAATCGCAATCTCCTCCTAATTGTCAAAATTTGCTAAAATTACCCTTGCAACAATTTTTTTGCGTGACTTTATGTCTTCATTTGTCTTCGAGAATTCGCATTTTTGTTTTATTATGTAACATTTCTAATCGAAAAGATTCAGAAAATCATGATTAACGCACGTGAAAACATTTTTATCATCTCTTCTAGTACTTTCGTTGGTTAATAATTTGAAAAATTGGAATTAAAAATGTTAAATAGAAAAATTATAGTTATTAATGTCTTTTTTTTAATTTTTCATTTACGTGTGGTGTAATTTATTGAAAATCAATAGTGAGTCTGCGCAGTGATGAAATAAAATAGCACTTGTAATTTTGTAATGCGAATTTTATTTATGTTCTGTCAATGTTGAATTTTATAAATCAAATTGTATATAATATTTTTTTAATTATTTATTGTATTTTATGTATATTTCTTCAAATTAAATGTAATAAGTTTTTTATTTTCATTTGACAGTTTACGTCAATACTTCTTTTTCTCAACAATGTAATTTAACATTGAAGTATATGAAGTTTGTAATTTAATTTAAACAAATTATTATCTTATTTGGCTTGAATTATTGACCCAAATCATGTTACTCTAAACTTATAATTTTTATTTAAAAATTGACTGACATGCTATGAAAATGAGTTTATTGTATAAAAGTTGAATTAAAAATTATGATAAATTGATTTTGTATTAAACAAATATTATACAATTGAATATTATAAATGTCTTGAATTTGAAACAAATAAAACTTTGTATATTCATATTTCGTTATATGTAGTCTAATTTTATATAATTATATATATATAATTATATAAATCGTATGTTTATTTTTGGTTGTTGTCAATATTATTGTAATCTTTAGAGATTATTAATAGAACTAGTACAATTATTTTATTTTAAAAACGCCAATGCCATTAATCTTCTGTCACTAAATATCGGTTTTTGTTTTAAAAAACTCTTAAAATTTTGACATTTAAAGGTCGTTAAAAAGCGGACGTTCAGCAAATGTGAATTTTTATTTTTATACGTCATATAAATTGTAATCAATAATAATTCAGAATTGATCAATTTGCATTACTATATTTTTAACTTTTAAAAATATTTTGTTTAAATATTTTATTATAAATAATTATAAAACTTTGCAAATGTTACATCTCATGGTGTAACATGGTCTACTTTACACATTCTTTCTCACGTATAAAATAAAAAAAAGAAACAATTTACAAATAATATCATGTAATTTAAAACTGAAAGTGGAAATAACTCTATATATCTGGAAAGAAGCAAACTTTTTTATATAATAAGAAGAAATACTATTAATCAGTCTCGAAAACGCGTAATACAAGTTTTAAATCCATCTTCTTTAAGAGAAACTTGCTCATTTACGTACTGATAAGCCGATGAAATTGAAATTTACGAGTTGAACATTTTTCATAGATAAGTTCTTATACTTATGCATATATGTATATAAAATAATGCATTCAATACGATTGCCTTAATTTTAGTGCAACATCTGGAAAGAACGAAAACAAAAATGTATTGGACGAGGCCAGTGCTCTACTCTCTCCGATTTTCATGGCTACAGGTATAATCTTAAAATCAACGAACTATATATCCTTGCCAGAGATACAAAGTCCAAATAACAGAACATACTATTTATTATTTTATAGTAAATAAATTAATTAATTATACATTTTTAAAATAATTTAAATTAAATTAATTTGCATAAATGTCATTATTTAAACTCATTTAAAAATTATTCAAATATTTGTTTTTTTTTTCTTTTTTTTTGTTAAGAAGAAAAAAAGCAAATTTAAAAAAGATGTAAACTCATGTCTTCTTTTTTGATAATAAAATACATTATCTTTTTTCAGAATAATGCTGCATCATTGTACCGTAAACCGATTGACTTTGAGACACTTTCCACTGCGGTTCTGGCAACAACAGGTCTCTCAGTGTCCGTCTACTGCATGCTTCAAATGCAAAAGACACCGTCGCAACATCGTAATCACGTAGTTTCAAATCTTCGCAGACTTATTTACTCTGATGAAAATGGTCGATTGCTCAAAAATTCCGATTCTACAAAAATGAGTGCTTAAATCTTAAAGAAAAAGAACTACGATGCCAAAAAACGAAGAGAATAGAGGTGTTTAAGAGCGAATGAATACCACGAATAAATTTGGAAAAATTAATAGAAAAATGAAATTGTGAAAAAAAACTAATGTACGAAAATAATGTGAAACGCTACAGACTGATATTTTTAAATGAAAAGCTACAACAGTTTGTAGAAAAACAGTTAGTTGGCTTCGTTTTTAGAATGCGTCCAATTTTGATTTTGCTACAAAATCCACCGATCGTTGACTCTGAAAATGAGATTTAGAAATATAACATCAAAATAATGTTATCGGGTTAGCTGTTAAGAAAATCATTAACCGTAAACGAAAATATTATTTATATAACTTCATTGATGCAAGAGTAGAGCACGTCTAGCAACACGAGTTTACTTTTAATTTTGTTGAATGATATTTATCCTCACGTGATATGCAGAAACTTAGTTTATATACTTAGGATATTTTCATTCGAGAAAATTACTATTACTATATATTAATATTAAATATATTATATATATTAAATACTACATGTTGTAGGATTTAATGCAAAATAAACGCAAAATGTACAGTATTTCTGGTCATTATTAATTTTTTAAATGTAATATCCCTGTCTCTTTGTTTAATAACATGCAAAATTTGATATGAGAAAAAATGAGGATACGAAAAAATCTGTTTTAAATAATAATTACTCACTACACATAATATAATTAAAATTAAGAAACAAGTAATTCGGATAAGGAAATATTTATTTTTCACTTTGCATAACGTAGTATATAAAACAAACAAACTATAAAAATGAAGTTGTAACTTTATATGGCGCGAAGTTTTGATTACAATCACAAACACTGGCCACTCAACTTAAATAATCGAATATAAATTTCATAATTTATATTTTCAAAAAACATGTGTGTTCTTATCAATGATATTCAGGTGATTATTCAGTCTCGTTTGCTTGTTAAATAACATTTTAATGTAACCTTTGTTAATTAATTAATTAAATATTAAATATAAATAAAACAAATAAAATTGTCTAATCTAAATATGAAAGACTATATATTGTTATGTTTCTTTTCACTATGGAAATGAAAATAAATAATCACCTCAATATTAATAACGTAATAAAAAGAAAAACAAATAATAAAATTGAACAAAGAATACCTCTTGTATTTATTAATATTTTTTTCTTTTAATTATAGTTGATAATTTTGTATATCATTTTTATCATAATCCGGTAAACTCATTATGGTTCCACGGAAAATTGCTGTGATGAACTATCATTTGACATTTCTTTAAAATTCTATATTTGTCAATACTCCTTTCAATGACCTTTGTTATTTTATTCCATTTTGCAAATATTTGATCAGTTGCTGAAGTTCTTCGAACTGCATTAATAATGTTAAAAGACAAGGAAAAGGGATTGACATACCTTTAGTTAGGATACAAGTCTTTTTCCGAAATTCAATGGGAGAGGATTTTTCAAGAATAATTTATTCTGCATAATGTCTTCTAATGATGTGAGTTGAACATGAACGAAAGTATTATCATTAGTAACTTTTGCTCTCTCAACTAAGCATTAATTCTTTTCAGGCGATGTAAATGAGAATTCCGATTCAGGAACTTTTGCTAAAGTGATTGATGATACCAGATCATAATAGGATCTATGGTACTGGTTTGATCAAATTTCAAACTGAACGTAAAAAATAATCCAAGCGAGACAAGTCTTCTCTTTTAGGCCCAATGAAGAAGCAATAATCAGTGTAGCCAAGATTCCATTTAGCTGCAGAGAATCGAAACTTGACATTGAAAATTTTTTCCGATCTGACTGGAATAATGAAATTGTGTAACTCAACAAAAGTGTCGTTAAATATGACAAAGGTCAGTGGCCACGCTATTGGAAAATATCAAATTTTGATAAACTATCAACTGACTTTTCGTCACGGCAATTTTCCACAGACGTGTAACCAAATTTACACGGTTTTAATATTAATTAATGTAAATATAAAGAAAAATATTAATGACTTGATTAAGTTGTAAATTCATGCAAGTATATGAATCGAGCAGCTCGATAAATTTGAGGCTGATTATTTTAAAGCGAATTTTACAAATAAAATGATATTGTTTCTTTTTTACTTTGTCTTATTTTCTAAATAAAAGAATGAACCATGAAAAACTACCTAAGAAAAACGTAACACTATGCATAAACCTTGACAATATCGCACTTTAAATTCTTGCTTGTACTTAAGAAGTTACGTTTCAAGTTTTGTTTGTTTTGTTTACGGGTCGTCGATTTTGAATTTTTTATATATAAAAAAGAATTAGCGGAAGAAAAATGTCTCTCAGTTCTCATTTTATCTTTTTTTACAGAGAATGAAAAAAGCTCGAAATGTTCACAAACTGACGTCATAGAACAGCATAATTGTATAAATTTGTACTTTCTTGTCTGTAGTTATATTAATTACTGTTATCTACGTTATTACATGATATTAATAATTATAATTAACATTTAACTTTATTTTATTCGATTAAATTGTATGTTTAATTGTATAGCGTTTTTTATTTATGTATTAACATTACATTTGATTCGCTGATCTTTGACGACAGTTTAAGACATTTCTTTTTTCTCTTAATGGATAATTATTTAACGAAGTAATGTACAGGAAATACAAACGTGATAATCTAAATATTCATTTTGTAATAATATTTATATATATTTATATGTATATATAATATAATAGGATCACTTTATCAATAAAAACTATGGACTTAAAAACTGTTCGGTAGCAAAATATTACATTTCGTCCCGGGTAAGTCGGAACGAGCCAATCGATACGACTGTTCTGACGGATTAACTGCTTCATAACGATCGTTTTGTATATTTTTTAACATTCTATTTTATTTCAAAAACTGTACAAAACAATCGTCTTACAATGTAAGTATTTATAATGACTGTTTAATATTCCGTCGATTCTTTGATGCACATACAAAAAAACTGAATAAAACAATTTGCAAGTCTTAATCACAAACTAGCTTTGTCTTAAAAAATTATTTCAGGAGAAATTGGCTTCACTCGTACTTCTGTTACATTTAACATGCGATAATGTTCTAGACCTAATCAGCACAACCTAATTTCGATTGACGAATAATTCATTTTGTCTCACATTTCTGAAGTAATTTTATTTATTAAAAAAATTTTTTCGTCATATTTTTTTTTATAATAATTCAAAACAAATTAATCATTTCATAAGGTCTCACTTTTCTCGAATAAAAATCACGAACTAACATCTCAAATGTTCGCAATAAAATTTTTAGAAGACGCAAATAATGTAATATAAATTTTGCTGTAATAAAATAGAATTTTCTAACACGATCTATAAAAAGTCTTTTTTTTTTGTAAATTAGAATTTCCTTTTCTTCCAAATTTCGCGCTTCTAAACACAGCGATAAATCCAACATTTTTTTCTCTTACATTTTTATTAATTAATCAAAAATTATAAATGAAAATCTAGTTTCTATACTTTAATAAGAATGTGCGTTAAGAACATTGTGTATAAAAACCACATTTTCATGATTTCAATTTTGAAACGCAAACTTCACATTTTTTCATTATCTTAAAACAACTTTTCTTTTTTATAAAAACAAAACGATTTTTGGAAAATGTGAAGTAAACAAAATTATATTATAGTACAGTAAGAAATACGTGCCTCATTTTTTTATTTCTTGATTTTATTGAAATTTGATTTCAAGAAAAATAGATTCAATAAATTATACTTCTTTTTTGACTAGGGATAAAAATATATGTCGGCACGACTTTTCAAAATTTGCACATTCAACAATTAAACATTTAAATGATAAGTTCGAAAAGTATTAATAATATTTATGAATATGTCACATCATTATTTTACACGGATTTCAATTAAATTATATACATTAATTGAAATCAAAATATTGTTAATTAATTAAAAAATTTAATTGTAAAGGTCAAACAAAAACAACAATTAATTACAAAAAGATAATAAAATCAATAATAAAAGTAATAAGAAAAAAAGTAAATGAAACAAATTTTTCATTCACTGAAACATTTTACATAGAAAGTTTTCTTGTATACAACTTGTTAACATTCGATTATATAAACGATACGAAATTCGCAGACTTTCTATGAAAATGTGTTTATAAAAATAATAAATAAAAGCTACTAATTTAAATACTTTTCGAAAAATCGTCAAAATTGTATAGAAATTCAATTTTTTGATCGAAAAATTGTTCACAATTTTTGTGCGAATAGCCATTTCTGTTACTTTTTAAAGTACCTTAATTTTATTTTTAATTTGTTTACTTAAATTAATGACTTTACATGACAACAGGTCGTGCAATATATTGAGAAAGTATATGAAAATTATTATTTTTTTTTTATTAAACTTTATATGTTTTAGAACCAAATCAAAATAATTAAATTTCTATTTGAATATTTAAATTAAGTAACTAAAAAACTTACAATAGAATTAAATAATTATAATTTATACGACCTGGAGTCATGTAAAATTATTAATTCAAATACACTATCAGTACTACAAACAAAGTAATATTGTTCGCTTAAAACTGTAAAACAAACAAGTTTTTTTTTTGAATTATTATTATTTTAAATTGCAAATGAAAATTCTATAGTGTTCTAATTTCTACGTTTTCTCAACACACAGTTGCTTATTTTTCTAATTAAAATATCGATTAATTTCGATAAGACACCAGAATACGTAGAAGTAATGACGAGTCTGAACATCATCGTGACTATTGGCTTCGTTATGAGTTTTCATGCATTTTCTTGCTCGCTGCCAGAACCCCAAAGCTTTGCCACTAAATACTATACACATTGAATTCGTAAAATATCGCATACATCAAAATTGTCTCTTTTGCTTTCCTTCGACTTATACGATAAATATCAGCTCAGTGTTCGCCCATTAATACAAAATACATCAAAATTCCATCGTAAAACACATTAAAATATCAATATAATTTGCAAAAAAGGGAAAAGTTTATTTGAATGGTCGTTGCGCAATTTTAATGTGTTAGTTTTTAATGATTAACAATATCAATCAAAAAGTTTGGTTCAATATTTGAACTAATTTTTAACAGTTTGTTCTATTCAATTCTGTGAGCATGAATATATACATGTCTTTTTAGCAGTATTTTTAATTTGTATTAAACGTGTATTATTATTATGATCTAAATGAAGTAATTATCATGTTGAGATTAAACAAACAGCACAATTGTTTCAATCTAAAGAAATATTTCTCCAATTATAAAAATAGAAAAATTATTATAAAGGTTTGGTTATAAAAAGTGGTTACATTTTAAGGAAAAATGGCAAAGTAAAATCTTTTTGTAATATGTCCCCTTTTTTTAATGAAATATTTAATGTAACCAGTTAAAATCTTTAATTATTTTATAGATGACGATTTTAAAGGAAGTTGGTTTAAAATATCTGGAAGACTTTGGCTATTATGTCAGCAATTTATATTTAGGTTTTATAATATACTTTATAATATTAAGTAAATTGCATTTACAGTATATAAAGAAAAGTATAATATTTTACGAAATATTAAAAAATGTTCAAAGTATACAAATTATTAAATATGCGTGAATTCATCGAACTTTAACTTTATTTGAATCGAACTATTATAAATAATACACTTAACTGGTTATATTAAATAATAAATTTGATGTATTAAGTTTTACAATTTACAGAGTAAAAATGAAAAATGATACCAAAATTGAATTATAATTCGTCTTATTTTCTGTATAAATTATTTTTTTAGATGAAAATGTGGATAATGAACAACATAAACGATATATGTAATGAATGTTGAAACTTAAATTCTTGTTATTTAGTTCATCCTTAATTTCAACTCTTTGTATCAAATATCATTATGATTTAAATATACCTTTATACTTTATATTTGCACAATAAATGCATATAACTAAGAAATTTGAACGAAATTGAGATATAAACGGTTCAAACATTAGAATATTATTTGAACTTTTGTTGTTACTACATATGAATAAAACTTTGATCTGATTTAAAGGACTTGTTTTTCATTTTATACAACATTACAATATCATTGATTCCTGTTGGTGATTAACCAATTCACGTCGATAACACTAATGCTCGGGATCTTTTGTCGTTAAGTTGGCAATATTTAAGCCAGATTCTCTACTTATCCCGAAAAATATCGCCAACAATTGCTTTAAAAAATTTAATTCTTCTTTGGAATGCATATCAAAGTCAATAAAAAGCTATTTTTAAAAATTGTATGAAAATCAATTTACTAATTTCATATTCAAAAATAAAAACTTGTTAATAAGATAATAAATCTTAAATATCACTGAATAAATAATTCGTTACCATTATTATTGGTCCTTAAAATCAAATATCAAAGTACAAGATCGATATGTAATTAAATTACAAAGCCACTGTTTTAAATATCAACTATTTAAAGTATAAAAAGACCGAGCAGATGGCGCTGCTGTCGGAGTTAAGGCAAGGAAATTTTGCATTCCTCTTCGTTTTAACAATTCTTTATTTTGTTGAGATGGAGGAAAAAAGCGATTTTCGTACCTGCCATAGTTTATGAATTCATCATTCAATCACTTCGTTTCATTGAAACTTTCTTATTTTTCAACGACATTTAAGACATGGACGAGCAGGGCAAACGAGGCGAGCCCATTTGCGTAAGCACTCTGTCGAGCCACTGCAGTGGACCATTCAAATGAAGTTCAATCCAACATGGCGTTGAAGTCACCGTCTGTCGTCGATATTCGGCACCCCAGCCTTTCACAAAACTCATTCTTATCGTACACATTCGAGTTAATTGATAAACTGCTTCAAATCCTTGTGATACCGATTGCGATAGTAGGGCAGCAAATTCTTGATTATTAAAAATTTTTAAGTTACATCCTGCAATACAAATATTTGTCAAATATTAAATATTTTTTGCTCAAAAACAAAATTTGATTTAGTGATTAGATAAAAATACCTGGTGGTATTTTGCAAACAGTAGCTGGATGCCAGCCATAACGTTGATTGCAATTAGGACTTTGAACAAAAATACTTGAATCTGAGAGGCATTCGGCGAAAACTTCTCCGCCGATGTAATAAAGTCGAACGCCTTTGCCAATGTGCCGCCTGGTTTGTTCGACAACTGTATTGCGATTTACATTGGACAATAAACCTAGACAAAATCGTTCTGAATTGCTGGGATCTGTGAAGCCATCTACCGTAATACTTGGCTGCGATGCATGGAACGTCTCACCCACTCGAGTGTTCAATTCGTAATAACTAATGGAACACCTGTAATGATATCAACAATATACACAACTATCTATATTATACAATATCAATAAATAAAATATCGATTATAGTTATTATATGATAGACCAATAGAAACGTCATTTGAGCTCAGTGGATGGTATTGTTCTTAAATTTAAAATTTAGAGGTGTTTAATTTAAGATGAATCAATTTACCAAAATGCTGGCTCACAGTACATTACTGGCTGAGCATCGACAGGACTAGGGGACAGACGTGACAGAGACATGTTATCATTGTGATCCATATTATCACCATCTTCGCTTATATAACCAGGAGGTGGTGTATCTGCGGGTAATTCCATGGATCCTGACGCAGGATGAGGCGAACCCTGCACGCTACCAAGGCTGCCAACACTTGCTGGACTTGTAGCTTGCATGCTCTGAAAATAATTTCATTTAATTATTTGCCTCATTTTAGAAACTTATGTTTATCTTCACTTACATATAACATATGTTAAACTACTTAAAAAAGGTATCTTAGATCTTTATTCTCTTATAGCTTATGCATATTAATATTGTAAACCATGCAAACTTTCTCAATTTTATTCAATTCTTTAATGTTTAAATTGTTTTTAAATATTATTTTAATTGTTAATTTAATTTAACTTCATTCGATCATTCTAATGTGAATGGACATTGAGTTTCTATAAATACACAATTATCATATACCTAGAATACATTTATCCAGACTTATAAATAGAATCGCCTATCAATAACAACGTTCATCAAGAACCTATTTTTGGGCGCTTCCCTAACTCTTTTCATTCACAAAATACAATGTTTGAATGCTTGTTATAAACAGTTCAACCACGAGGAACAACGTTCTCAAACAATGAACGTGTAATTCAGCTCAACGGTCTTTTGTATATAAAACGGAATTAATATCTTATTTTTTTTCTACCACATTATAATCAAAATTGCAATTCATTTAAAAATAGCATTAAAGAATAAATACATTTAAATATCCTTATATTATTAAATTTGTTTTTATCGATCGATGTTTATTGCAAACATAAATTGATTCTAATCACCTGCATTCCTTGGTATGGATTATTTGGTTGCTGCTGCTGAGGAGACTGGGGCAATCCCTGTTGATTATGCTGTTGGTGATTCAGAGTTGCGTGGAAGCTCGCGTTTTCCGGTACGCTCACGCTCAATTCCTCCAACGAAGTATTGTAAAGAACCGATTCGTCCCCGGAGATATTGTGTCGCGGTACCAATATAGCCGGCAAGACTGCAACAGTGTTAAACAAAGTCTAATTAACGCTTTAAATCATACTTCACAATAGCAAAAATACTACCATAACAATGTTTACTTCCATTTGTTTATTTTCACTTTTAAATTAAAAAAATATATAAAAAAGAAAAGAAAAAAAAAGGAAAATAATATTTGTCCTTTGTTGTTTTAAAAGAAAAAAATGAAATTTTTTGCTCTCTCAATTGTGTCGCTCAGACACAATGTATTATTTATTTTATCATATAATTTTCCAATATGTCTAGACGGGTTATTTAAAGTCACAGTGGAGAGCATCACATGTTGGACAATCGACCGGGTATGTTCTACTTTAAAAAAAATCAGTACATAAATAAATAGACGAATAAAAATAACAAAATTGAGCTTCAAAATGTAAATGCATTTTAATTTTTATGATCTACTATTATTATATGATATTTATATATTGTAGATTTGCATTTATTGATGCATTTATTTCAATTCTTTCCTTTGGATAGAGTTATATATACATGTATATATGTTGTAGATTGATAATGATAATGATGATTATGTACCTGGAGTCTGTATACGTTGATAGTGATAAGGGTTGACGCAAACCTCGTCTCTCTTCTGAGCAAAAGCGTACTCGCAGTGTTCGATGCCCCTGAGTTCGTGATGCGACTGCAAATCTGGCCAACGCCACAAACGACAGTAGATCACGTGCGGTAAACCTTTGCCGCGCACACCCTGAACACCGTTATCACCAACACCTCCCGGACTAGGCCTTTAAAGTAAAAGTAAAAACAAAATTCATTGATTTTGAAAACAAAATTTCTTTTTTTTTTTTGATTATTTATATTTCTTATAGTTTTCTTCCTTTTCTAATTTTTATGTTATCATGTTTATATTTAGTATTAACTTGCTTTTGATTTATTATTATTAAATAAAAATATGAATAAACAAATATTTTTTTGTATTTTATTTAATTTGTATACTTTTTTAACTCAAAGCAATGAATTAATGATGAAATAACAAAATATTTATCAGCATATGATTTATTTATGAAAAAAAAGTGTTAATTGAATCGTAATTTAGCAATAAATTCTACAAATGATGTTCACATGTGTAGCAAATTGTATGGTTTGCACATGTTGCTTCTATAGTAATCAATGTCATCAACGAGCTCTCTTGTGTTTGCGCTTATAAATACAACCAATTTAAAGATTGATTCTACGAATATATCTAAATTGTATAACAAAGTGCAATGTCACGCAATTGCAATTAAACGTAACATAAGCACTATAAGAACGAGGTCCAAGGTTGTATTCACACGTATCCAAGAAAATGATCAAAATCTTTTAAAATATTCATAGATCTGTAAATGAATACATTTGTAACCGACATTATCGCAGCAAAACAATTCATTTAACTAATTTAATTTTATTTAACGTTGATTGTTCAATGTTGATTGATAGATAAAGGTTGTTCGCTCATTCATTTGTGATAAATTGTTTGCTTTGAATATAGTCACAAAAAAAAAAAAAAAAAAAAAAAAAAGAAGAAATGCAAATGATCTTTCGAAAAAAATCAGAAGACGAAGGAAAAAGTGACAGGCATTGCCGGAAGAATAGAACTCCGTTTACAGTTTGCGAGATACGTAATTATTAAATGTCTTCCGCTGAATATTTCTTCCTGCAATTTGGGCATATTTAATGACAGAAGGAAATTCTCTTTAAATGATTCATTTTGTCAGTTCATTCAACTATGTTCAATCGCACTTTTCAATGTATTACGTTGAAATAAAAATGTCTTTTTCGCGAATTGTATTTGTATTTGCGGAATTGTTTAATGATTAAGATATAAGCGAAAACACGATTTGAATGATAAGATGAATTTGATATTAATATATTGAGATGAATGAAAATCTTTATTAAAGTTGAAATTTGGTTCTCCCACGATCTGCGTAGGATACTTAAATGAGAAAATCACACTGCCTTTAATCGCATAGTCAAATTAACTTCGAATTTAATGAATCAAGATAAATTGTGCACATATTAGATTAAATAATAGATAAGATAAAAGCTTCTTACATTGTAGCAATTGTTATCGCGAAAAATTTGAAATTACGCTGGACAAGTTGAATGCAATTAAAAACAATTGATCAACAAAATTAAACTATTCAACTATTATAACAACGACAAAAATAAAATTATTATGCAAATTAAGTAAGTGAATCGGAGTAAAATGATACCGGCTTTAACTGTTGTAAATGTTAAAAAAAAGGGGGCGCATAAAACAAGTTTTGTCAAGATAATCAGTTTACAAGGGTACACGAATTCGTCTTATAATAAAGAACGAATCAATAAAAACGACGGGAGACTTGATCTGGACAACATCAGGTTCGCTGCCCTTCAAAAATGACATTGGGGTAGGTCAAAGATGCAGACTCGTTTAAAATGAAAAAGAACGGAAATAAAACACAAGAAAGTTTTTTCTTTTCATTACAATTAATAGAAAGATCTACGATTTTAACGTAAAGAAAAAAGGAGAACAAAAGATTGCAAAAATATGTAATTTTATACTTTCTAATATTCTATAAAATGATTTAGGATGAAATCAATGATTGGAACATTGCGTTTATTTTTCGAAATTCCACTAAAACTATTATATCGAGAATGGAAGTTGATTGAAATGATTTCTTAATTATTTCTTGAATGAAGGAATAAATTTAAGTTTATGACAAAAGTAAACTCGCGAGTTGAATTTGATCGCCGATGAAAAGAGCAATGATAAATAGCATGTATTAGATCATCATGAGTGTTATAAATCTCGTCAATGAAAATCTACGTTCATTCAGTACTTAATCGTGCTCGTAGCTGGTACCTCGACCAACAACGTCGTATGAGTTTGAAGAGTGGCACGTGCATGTGTAGGGGAAAGGAAAGTCTTCCAGCACCAGACAATACACACTTTTATCTATTCGACTTAAAACGTTAAGACTGCTGGCTTCAACTTACTTTGACATTCATAAATAATAATAATACATATTAAGGTGGTTCTATCGTTAGGTAGCGTATTTTTGAGGTTCTTATAAATAATCATGTCTTGATGTTAGTTTTTTTAGATACAAAATTTCAATAACAGCATATATTTAAATCCACTTTTCAGTTTTAAAAATTATATAACAATAACATCATGAATAACTTAGATTTCAATTTTCATTCACATCTGACTATTATTATATGAGCTATTAAAAAATTTACACTATTTTCGGTTCTAGGCTTCCTATATTGCTAATTCATTTCATTGTCATCATTAAATATCTTGTCTTTCTCAATCATCTTGACATTTTGAAGAATTGTAAAAACTTATTTAACTAAGATATTTACAAATTATCATCAAATTCTGACTATTTTGCCTTAATGATAGTACTACCTTAATGAAACTTAAAATCACCTTACATATAGTCATGAAAGACTAAGTGTTTATAGAAAGATAGTTAATGCATGTTTGTGAAGACGCAGATATGAGTGCTACTATGTAGATACTTGTATAAAACACACAAGAACACCTTGGCATTTGTCGATACTGACAATGCTCATATTAGCATGATTGCATACTTGGAGGTGTCCTCGAATCTCACAGCTAGAACCAACAATTCAAGCAACATATTCCAAATCGCTTTAATTACTTCATGGTTAAAATATTTTTGCATCATTCACTTTCATTCCATCGTGTACAAGTGAATAAAGGTTTGAAATTAACAAATAATAACAGTGGACAAATAATAGTGGAGTACAATTTTGAATTGTACCTTTGAACCTTAAATGTTGAAATTTACAATGATTACTTGCAAAATTTATTTTTTTATTATTCCTTGAAATCAATTTTAATATTATAATAATAAGTTGTAATACAACGAGTTTTTGAAATTAAATTTTTAATTCAGTTAAAGATTTAACGTTTATCGCAAGAGAGAATGTAAATCTATTGATGTTGAATTGAGTGCAATGTATACATAATGGTACAAAAAGAAATCGGAGGATAAGATTTTTAGCAACTGTTCAAATAATTAGAAGCTTTAAAGCAAACATCATAATCAATACTTATTTAAACGTTTATCCACTTTGCGTTTCTTATTTTATGTTATAATAAGAACTTAAGCAAAATATATATTGCAAGTTAAAAAAAAAAAGATTTATATTTGTATTATTATATATTAAAACTTTATTCTATTCTTTTAATTATTTCACGTCTATTTGTGTAATGTTTGATATCGTATTTTAAATGGCATTCAAAATCATATTTACCGAATTAAAATTCATATTATAATTGTCGGAATAATCTTTTTATGATTTTACTATGTTAAGAATTTAATATGCCTGACCTTCAGAAGACCTTTCTTGTTGAATTTCGACAGATATTTAACATTTGTCTTAATCATGTCCATTGTTTATAATAAATGAATATCATGATTTTGCACTATAAATCATAGGTTCTATCTCAGTGCTTTCTTAAACTCCTACTTTATTTATAAAACAAATATGTTTCCTAAACAAATAATTGTTTCTGTAAGTATACGTACTCTAATTATTATATTCAATTTTTATTGTTCAATCTGCATTAATTAATTGTTCGAAAGATAAAAATCAAAAATCAAAATACTTGAAAGAAAAAAACTTGTTGAATTAAGAAATATGACTTCCAAATACATGTGAATAATTTATATACGTTCAGCCATTTTTAGCTCGGTTCAACTGTAACCGCACATCTTAATAAAATCCAATAAAACATACAAAAAAATCACGACAACTCCAATAAAAAATATCTTCCTTTAAATCCGTTCCTTTTTTTTCATTGTCCACTTATACTCAGTTTCATTAACGGCACAATACATAGAATCTGCAATCTAAAAAAAAATGAAATCTCTCTCTATCGAACCAATAAATGCATTAAAGCCTCAAACTTGTCTTCATTATCCGTCTCGTTACTCACTAAACAATCATAATCCCGCCAATGCTTTTACTTATTTCCGTCGCTCGTATTGTATTGATTATGAAGTATAAAGTATCATCTTATTTTCGTATATCATTATATCATTTTGCAATGTCGTTAGTCTCGCTGCTTTTTCGCAGTTCATATGATACTCAGCAAAAAGCCCTGCTAATCCCGTCAATCAAATCATGTGTAAAAGTTTAAATGTTGATTCTGATTGAATATACTATTAATCGTTCAACAAACACATGTGACCATACAAATTGCTTTTTAATGACTCTCTTTTAAATCTCACATTGAAAAACCATCGTCTAATTAATATCATTTCAAGCCTATTAAATGTTCATCAATATAAGATAAAATATACCTTGTATATGTTGACTTTGATTCTGATCTTTAATATTGACAAATTAATATGTATAATAAAAAATGTCTCAATGAATTTGTGCATTCTTGTTATTTGGTTAATTGAATCTAAAGTCCGCAGTTTGGTAAAGAGCGTGCATTGAATGTATATGTTATACCTTGGTATGGTGATGCACTTGGTATTGCAGTTTTGTGTAGTGATGGCTTTTTCCAATTCGTCAAGACCGGCGGACTTTTTGAGCTTCTTAACGAGGCTCTTAACGGCCTTCTCGCTCCATTTGTCTTCGCCCTCTGCCTTTTTCCAGCCCAGCAACCGCTTAACGATAGGCGGATTGAAGCTGGGCAGCATCGAAGTCATCATTTGCAACCCGAAATACTCTCGTGACCCGCATCGGGCCTAATAATTATTATTACACACGCACGTACACCGCGCTTTTAATCCCAACAAAGTCTTTTACTCGTCGTCGTTGTTGTTGTTGTTTTTTTGTTGTTTCTTTCGTGTGTATGTGTGTGTGTATTCTTTCTTCGTTGCTGGTTTTTTTGTTCCTTCTCTCGGCCAAATTTGGACGTGCTTTTTTGGCCTGTTAGATTTGTTGTTGCAACACTAACACGACAATCAAATCACTTGGTGATAACCGTCGCCACCGGCGTCACCAAAAAGTCACACTAATTTGACCGTCAAAGTGACGCGGTTATTAAGCAAGCACGACGGAAACTTCGCCAGGCCGCCATCTCGTTCCTCATCACTCGCTTCGGCCACTTTCGCCCTCGTTCGATTTCATTCGGCGTTCAAACGTCCTCGTCCTACGAGTGCTAATAGCGGCGAATGTACCTCACATGCGTGCGCAAATTTTATTTTTTCGCTTCAACATTTTCGGCTGCACATTTTTTTTTGATTATGAGAAACAAATGAATGCTGCATTTAATAATGATTAAGTTTTGCCGATGAGAAAAAATTAATTAGCCGAGAGAATTTGCAAAATTTTCCGATACAGATATGGAGATTGTTTTTCTTTTTCAATTAGTGTAATCTCGTGTTAATCATTAATAGTGATATTATCAAATTCAACGCTTAAAACATGTATTAATAATTAATTAGATTACATTGTAAATTTACATTGAAATTGAATTTTGAAATAATTATTGGAAGTTTGTATCAGAAAATATCTTTGGTCAGTTTTGGTAATAAAATTGTTGCTGAAGGAATCAAAATTGTATTAATTTTAGTTACAATTTTGTTTGTAAGTATTTAAAATCTTTCGCTATTGTGATTGTTGCGATGATGACAAAGAATTGCGACTGAAAATGAGGAGGAAAAGTGTATCGTTTTCAATGCAGAGTATGATTTTTCTGACAGTCGCTAATTGAGAAATATACTTTGACAGTCTTGTCAGTTTATCTCGCAAAAAGTGCAGAATGTTCATAGTTCATTCTTAAAAATAACTGATTGTTTCAAACAAAATTTTCCTCAGAATTGCTTTCTGAAATTAAATTAATAATATATACAAATGATATAAAACAACAAAATATACAAATACTTTTCATATAAAAATAGAAATTCAATTCCATTTTTAAAATGTAACCAACAATGTTGAATAAACAAATGATTTGAAGTTTAAAAATTGCTGATTCTTCGTTAACCTTTTTCTTTCATTTCTTCATTAATTATATTTAATTCAAAAAATAGTTTTCAATTTAATCAATATTTTAACATGTTTTCTCTGCCAAAACATTTATTAAAATTACGCCAGTATTTTGATTTTGATTACAATTTAACAAAACTAAGTTACGACTTATCTAAACTCGCGAAATTCAATCGTACATTTTGCGACGAAACTCAACAGCATCCAAATATTAACAAACATACAAATTTCAATGAATCAAATGCATCCGATCTTTATATGAATATCTCCGGGAACATTCAAGTCGGTATGATTGGAGGAGGAACTGTACCATTTTATGCATCCGCGATGTTAAAACAATATCCTTTTATCAAGAATATACACTTAATTGACACTAAAAGTACATCGCATAAAGTTGTTGATAATGTTCGATTCATTGATACTTCAACACAACTGCATTATCATCAATTAACAGAACTGGATGATGATCAATTTAAACATTTACTACGTCAGGTACTAAAACTTTGTATTTATTAATCCCTGATAACAGTTTGCATAAAATTTCATTAAGTTCAAGTAATGCTGCCACTTTTTTCTAAAAATGTAATTCAAATCAATATTTTTTTTTATTAAAAAATCAAATTTTGATAACTATAAAAATGGGTTTCAAAATGAATAATATAATATTTAATATAAATGTCTTAGACAAAAATTTCTAAAAATTCTTTGTTATTAGGGATTAATATCAATTTTCGAAAATTATTTAATCAATTTTCTTTCGTTTTTATAGTTAGATATTATTGCAATTCTGGACAAAGATGATTTTAAATTCGGACATCTGTCACTTCAGGAACAATTTTCATTCTCATTATCGTACATCTATGAAACTGCAAAAAGCATTGCTATCACATGTCCAAGAGCTTTGATTGCAGTTTTCGCCAGACCAGTGACAGCGTCTTTACCTTTAGTTTACGAAACATTCAGTCACTATGGAAGCTGCGAAGTAAATAAAATCGTTGGTTCCACGGCTCTTGAGACTATGAGAATCGAAAGTGCAACGGCCAAATTTTTGGATTTAGATCCATCTTGTATGTCCATACCTATTGCCGGGGGAGCTGATGCATATTCCTCGGTACCTTTGCTGTCGAGAGCTAAACGTCATTTTCGAATGTCTGACGTAATTGAACCTACCTATTAAACAATTTTTTTATATTTAAAAAATATAATAAATAATTTCCTTGTCAAAATGAAAAACCCTGCAAATGTGCAATTTTTGAGCTTGATTAAAAATATTTATGTTTAAAAAAATTGAATTACGATTTATAGAAAACTGTAGATTTTTTTCAGATTTAATAACATTAAACAATTTATTTATTTTGTTAATTTCTGAATAATTTAAAACTTTTAACTTTCATATCATGTTTCATTATAAAAAAAAAAAAAACAAAAAAAAAATAGAAAATTAGTGAGACTTATTTGCAATGAATAAGAATAATGTTAAATATTATAGAAATTGAGAGAAATATTTTGAAATTTTATTAAACAAATCGTTATTAAAATTGTTTAAGCATAAATATATTCTTAATAAGGCTTAAAAAATTCACATTTGCAGAGAAAGATACTTGCTACTTAAAATTATTTTTAAATAAAAGATAATTTTATTAAAATGTTAAACAAATAATATAATTAATTAATATTTTAATAATTAATTATTACATTAATCAATTTAACTATTTTACAGAACTAACAAAGCTAAGTAAATAAATGAAATAAGTTAATCAATTATTTAGAAGAGCTTAAGGGAAGTTTATATAGTTTTATTAGTTCAGATAATTAGTTAAATTCGTTAAATTATTTAATTAGTTGAATAAAATACAAAACTTTAGTTAATTTAATTATTTGATTTAATGATAAAAAAAGTAATATAATTGTATAAATGCATCATCTAATTGAATATCATCTGGAATAACTTATCAGAATTCACCTTAAGCGACTATAAAACATTGACTTTCAGAATGAAGAAAAATTTATATTAACAAACTTTGCATGCTTGGATAAAGATTTATGCAAACACACTTCTAACGGGTTGCCTGTATCAACTGGATTATCAGTTACAAAATTCATCTTAGCTCTTGCCGCGGGTCTAAACGGATGCGATAATATTCTTGCAAATGCTTATGTAAGATCAAACGTATTACCAATTTGTCATTACTTTTCAAGCAACGTGTTGTTTGGTATTAACGGAATTGAACGAGTTTTTAACTTGCCACATGTGTCGACGAAGGAATTGGAGCTTATTGAAAATTCAGTTGAAATTATAAATAAGTACGACAAATGTACAAAAGCATTTGTGCATAAGCAATTTTTGAAGGAAAATGAGTGCAAGTTAACAATATGTAATGCATGAATTTACATTCAATCGAACGTATAATAAATTTATTTTGTCGTTGATTTCTAATCTTTTAATACTTAAACATTTTTCTCTTTTAATATTGGTAATTTTTTAGTATCAAAAAATTAGATTAAACAAATAATTTTACGTAAAATCCACGCGAATTTTACCAAACGTAAAATTTACCTAAAATATACATAAATTCTACTTGCAAATAACATGTCAGACACGTATTTTTAGAACACTTTTCATTCGTTGTTTTTCTGACAATATCATCTGTTTCATATTTCCCGCTATTTTATAAAATGCCGCCAAAAAATGAATGTATTTTGAAAAGAAAACATTGAAGAATGAGCGAGATTATAAAAGAGGACGAAAAAGCGTGCAAAAATTGTAATATTATAAATGTTAAAAAGTAAGTCAAGAAAATTACAATTACAATTGCATGTGCGACACGTGGATTAAAGAGGCCTAACTGGGAGTAAGCGACGTCTCAAGTCTATTTTAAAAGCACGCATTCGTATTCTCGTGATGGTTCGTGCAATGACACACGCAATATGTTGCTGCTTTAATACTTGAAAATACACAATTTTTCCCATAAATCAAGTCCAAATTCATTCGCCATGGGTATTTTAATATCCAGATTTCGGGTAAGTCGGAACACTTTCAGTCACCGTACATTATTTTATTTCTTGCAAAAATGTTTGCAAAACATCAATCAGCCGTTAAATTTGTGAGGTTAAGTTTACCTGGGACGTATATAAATATCGCTTATGTCATTTTTTTTTAATTTCAATTTGTTGATTATTTGTACTAAAACGATAAATGCACATTTGTAAATAATGAAATTTGATTATTAATATATGTTATTTTGTCGTTCTTTTTTTTTCTTGAATGATTTAATTATTATTTGTTGTAGCAATTGTTGTTAACAGCTTTTTTGACACTTGCCGATGATGTTGCTTATGCCAGATATATTCTTTATAAACAATGTCACTTATGATAATAATTAATGATTTTGCGAAATTGTAATTTAATGTATGCTTGGGGATTATCGTGTGACAAAATTACCATTCAATGACGCAGCAACTAAGTCTTGCCATATAAGTTATGCTATATTGTAACTATGGGCATATTATTGGCAAATTTCTATAAAATTACTATTTAATTAGTATTATATTTATATCTTAATTTATCACAATATTTTAACTGAAACATAAATACGATAAAACATAGGCAATATTTCAAAGTATTTTCCTCATAAACATAACAGTACAATGCAATAAATTGATACAATAATAACAATAATATAATATCATACAATAAAAATATTTTTTGTAATTAAATTGTTTTGAGATTGTATCTTCAGTTTTCATGTTTCCTTATTCTAAATATAATTATGTGTAGAAGAGGTAAAAATATTGTTTCATTTAGCTGTTAAATGTGAAATGTGATATTAAAGTAATTAAAATGTATATAGATTAAAAAATAAAGAAACGCATCTATTTTGATTAAAGTGCCCCCAAAGCATAATTATGTTTACTTGATTGGAAATCTGAAATGAAGTTAATGTACTACTTAATTCAATGATTCACACAGCTCAATTATTATGCGATATGTATATAACGAAACTTGAAATTCATTTTAAATGACTAGCGAATGAGTTGCGCCCTCCGGGCGCGAAACCTCTGATTTCATTTTTTATTCTTTTAAGTTTTACTAAATGTGTATATAAAAAATGTAATTTTCTTAATACACATTTTATTTTGGTATTTTCCTTTAAATATTTAATATAAGTAAATTTAAATGATTGTTTAAATTAAAAATACAAAATAAATAAAATTGAATTATATGTTGAAAGTTGAAACTAATGGTGAATTCGGAAACTAAGAATATTGGGTATTAAAAAAGGATAGACAATTCAAGTCACATAAGTTCGTCCTTTTTTAATACGGTTATTCGTCTGCCATAATAAAGGTGGTCAGGGTCACTTAAGGTGATTCTTAAAGTCTGCTATACCGGAGTAACCGACACCGTTTTTTCTATTTTCTACATATTATCGAGAAAACGGTGTCGGTTACCCAGCCAAAAGTTTACATTGAAAATTAATTTTTCTTTAACCATAATATTCTCCCAGAATCAAAGAATCAAATGATATATTTTAGAATATTTAATTCAATTTCAAAAAATTGTAGTTTAAAAAGACACTAACTCCGGTATAGCAGACTTCAAGAACCACCTTAATCTGCCGAATTTTCATAGTTCCTAACGGAACTATACTTAACGCTATGCTCTGCAAGTTCAGAGATCAACACTTTGATTTTTAAAAATGGATACTTCACGTATAAATTCGACATACAAAAACGATCAAGTAAAATTTATATATCTTTTTCATACTTATAATATTTAAAACTGCTATGAATATTTTCTTCTTTGTTTCATTAATTTTCTTAAAAAGCATTTAAAAAATTCTGTGAAATATTAATACTGATAATTGATAAAGTCTTTTCTTTGTATTTGCAGAAAAAGAAAACAACTATTGAGATTCTCGAAGACCTTGATAAGGTAATTTGCATTATGTTTAATTAAAATAAGTTATTATGTTAAAGAAAATGTTAACATTGGAGATGAATTAATCAATTGATAATAAACTGTTGTTGAATTCTTTTGTTGCAGAAAATAAAAGAAATTGAGCAATATGGCCAAAGCACTGAACAAAGACACAAGAGAATCGTTGGCATGCTAATACTATACAGTGTCGCTCTTTACACCATTACTGCCATAGTATTTTATTTCTATTTCTTTCCAGCTTCACTTTATGATCAGCTATTTTATATTATTCCATTGCTTATGTTTCCTCTTTTGTAAGCATCAATTTTTATATTCTCATTCAAAAATTACAAATATTTATCAAATAATAATAATAATAATAATAATAATGAATAAAAAATTATTTTGCAGAATTTTATTTACAAAGAAAATGGTGTCTTGGTATTACAAAAGGAAGATTTCGAGGAACCAAGAGAAGTTAGATGAAATGCAAAAGCAGAAGAAACAAATTTTGGAAGATGTAACAGAAACGGAGACTTATAAAAAAGCTAAAGAAATTCTTAGTAAATTTGCTCCTGACCAGCTTAGATCATCAGTAAGTTTGATAATAATGTTAGAAATTTATTCTGTAATTTACATTAATATTTTTGTTTTATTTTTAATATTATTTATTTATTTTTTAGGTGATGTCACTATCTCCACAACCATACAACTCTCGCTTATCACTTAGTACATCTGTTCAGGTAATTTAAAGAGACATTTTAATTTGAAACTCATTATTTTAAAAAGTTTTGTATAACAATAATAATATTACGATTATTTTAGTCTAGCACGATTGCACCACAAGTAAATAGTGACACTCCTCGTCGCATGCCTGCTGTTACACCCGCAGCTCCTAATGTATCTGAGGGTAGCATTTTAAGACGTAGAGCATTGACTTCACAAAGTATGCAAGTTGGTTCTACAACTACAAGTGCAATTTTACCATATGGTGGAGCAAGTGGAGCAACATCACCACCGCCGATGTCGTCTTATCCTCCGGCGAATAGACAGTTTGGAACTCCAGTTTCACAAACTCGTTAGTTTTTATATATTAATTTTAAATTATCCTAATTATCAAGATTTTAAATAAATATTGATTGATTTTATTTTGTAGATAATCCATTGCCACGACCTATACTTCCACAGCAGAGAAGTTACATTGATAAACTAGTGGAATATCTAGTCGGCGATGGACCATCAAATCGTTATGCATTAATTTGTCGTCAGTGTGAATCACACAATGGAATGGCATTGAAAGAAGAATTTGAATATTTTGGTAGAGTAAAATATTTTATTTAATAATACATAATAATATATTATGTAAAGTAGATAAAGTTAATCTGGTAATAATTCGCTATATCTATTAAAACAGCATTTAGATGTTGTTATTGCAATTTCTGGAATCCAGCTAGGAAGCAAAAGCCTTCAGCTCCTAAGTTGGAGTTAGATCAACCAAATATAAATCATTACACGTCACTGACATCAGAAGCACCGCCAAATACAACATTGGACGCTAGATTATCTATTTCTAAGTCTGATAATTCAATTAATTTATCAGAATCAGGTATGTAGTTTAAATTATATAACATACAATAATTAAATAAACTGAAGAAAAACTTTTAATTTAAAGCATGCGTTTTAGATTCTGATATTGAAGTTGTGGAGAAGCCACATGAAAATGAAGAAGAAAATGATGAAAGACTGTCAGGAAAGTCCGATGAAGATGGTAAAAGAATATTTACACTCGACTCTCGCTTCGTGCACAATCTCGGGACCGGAAATCTCGCTTCGTGCAAAACGGTGGAACGGTCTGCCAGTTTTGCGAGGTTAGGCAAACGTAAATATCCCTGTTGAAAAATACTTATAGAAAGTACTTCTATTTGTATCTATGAGTTTCTATGCGGCTTTTGTCCAAGATTAATCCAATTTTCTATAAGGATCTAATAGTTTCTATAAGCATTAACTTATGAAATGACTTTTCTATTTGTATAAATCAGGACATACAATTGTAGGTGTCTTTTTTGATACTTCTATTAGGATCTATGCGGCTTTTGTCCATATTTCTTATATGTATTTATTAGTTTCTATACGTTTTTTTCAACAGGGATTGAAAGTGCTGTATCGTGACTGAAATATAGAATTGTTTAATAAACAATTTTTGCTCATATTTGTACGTGTTTGCTTTTTTTAATAATTTGCATTTATGATTTTAATATATTTATGCTTTGTTTCTTTTTCAGATATTTTTTTATTACCTAAATATTTGTATTAAATATTTTTTATTGTAATATAAATTTTACATATGTATAATTTAAATTTCATGTCTAAAACATTTTACATTGAAAAATTTTAATCAAAAACGTTTAAAACCGTTTGTCTTTACTTAGGATCCAT
>JABFPJ010001310.1:0-26892 GCA_022817425.1 Gryon sp. ZL-2020 | reverse complement strand
TACTTTCAAAATACTAGAATTATAGAAAAATTTGTGATACAAATAGCAATTTTTACTATACTGTATGACAAATTTTTCTATAATTCTAGTATTTTGAAAGTAAACAGATTTGTAATAATGTAAACAACATATTTCTATGACAGCGCTGCTGTACAGTATAGTAATTTTTAATGTATTTTATTTTCCGTGTATAAAGCTGAAACTCATAAGAAGAACTCAAAAAATTAAAAGCACTGTTTACTTTAAAAATCAGTTTTTCATTCAATTGCAATTTTAGATGACATTTTGCTTGATGAAAAATTGGATTTTGCAATTCAAAAGCTGGAACAAGTTTTGAAGAACTTATATGCACTATAATAATTTGATGCAACAACATTATTTTGTTTTGTTACAAAAAAATTCAGTTAGTCAAATTTTATAACAATTCTACCGATACTATACGACAATAAATCGTAAAAGTGTAAAAACTAACATTATATTTACTTAAATATTAATTTTTATTTCTTTTGTTTGTAAGATCCTAGGACGAAGGATTGGTTTTTGGTATCAACGCCATGGCCAGGGTTGGCACTATTAGGATTTTATTTATACTTTGTAAACAATCTTGGACCGAGACTGATGGCAAACCGGCAACCATTCAAACTTGAAAGAATATTGCAACTATATAATGTTTTTCAAATAATTTTTAACGCTTATTTAGTATATAAGGTAATATAGATTTTATCATTTATACAATAATATTGATCATTTTCTTATTGTCTTTTTAAGTTATAAATATAAAAATGTACAATAATATTATTATGCAAAATTAATAATAGAATAAAAAATAGGCACACTCGTGAAAAATACATTGTACTCGAGGTTTTCTATTATTAGGAGAAAATAAAAAGGAATGCATAACATACACACACCGAACATAAACAAAGATTTTAAAAAAGTGACTTTATAATATATAATACCTATGTTTTTCAGATTTGCACTTATAAGCTATACATCCTTTCTTATTTTCTACTAAAACTGAACAATTTTTATTGAAACGACTTTCATAATGATCACAATAAATGTGAATGTTCAAATAAATTAAACACAAATTTTTATTTTTATAAACATTTATAATTTTAATCAAAACTCAATATCATTTATTGAAAACATTTGATTTTATTGTTATAGGCCTTTAGTTTGGCATGGTTACGAGATTATAGTTTCAGATGTCAGCCTGTGGATTATTCAAATACAACGAGAGCAATTGAAGTAAGTATATGATTATCATATCAACTATCATTTCAAATCATGATTATAAGGTATTCAAGTAAGAATGGACATAACTAGAATCATGAAACTTTAGTAACTAAAGTTAATTGGTTAAACTTTCCTTGAAAGTTATGGAATATATTTCGGATGAATGAAAAACCAAAAAATTTTTCATCTTTCTATTTATATGATTGCTTATCTGTTATGTCTTCTGTCTTATTTGACACAGTTACACACACATTTATGTTTTTTATATGTTATTTTGTAATATTTTTCTGCATTGATGTCGATTTATAAATGATACATGAATTTTCATTATTTCATAAATGTGCATAAATTAGATACCAATTTTAATGAAATGACATAATATAGTAATGAAAAATTATAATAAGGAGACATTTTTTTACATTTTTCAGATTGCAGAAATGGTTCATTTATACTTTATGTGTAAACTAATTGATTTACTGGACACGGTATTTTTCGTACTTAGGAAAAAACAAAATCAGATATCATTTCTTCATGTATATCATCATGTTGGTATGTGTATGGCTAGTTGGGGAGCAACTAAGTACCTGGCTGGTGGTCATGTAACATTAATAGGTTAGTAAATCATATCATATAAATTTCTCCACACTAAGCAAACTTGTCTGAAACATCATTCTGCTTAATTTTATGCAGAATATAGTTGGTTTAAATTTAAATATTTGGACTTTTGAAAGAACTCATAGATAAGCTAATTATGTTCGAAATTTAAAAATTGATAACAAAGACATCAATTTAATGTTATTTTCGCAGTACTGTTTTAAATTGGATGTTTTTTAACATAACGTTTAATTTGATTTTGCAGGTCTCGTAAACTCACTCGTTCATGTGGTTATGTATAGTCATTACTTAGCTACTTCACTAAGAATAGGAAGACCGTGGTGGAAAAAGTATATTACTCAACTGCAACTATTTCAATTTGTATTACTCTTTTACCATTTTGCTCAGTTACTATGGACTGCTGATTGTGGTTTTCCATTGTGGCCAGCAGCTGTATTTATTCCACAAAATCTCTTCATGATTGTAATGTTTGCCGAATTTTATTATAAAACATACGTTAAGAAACCACAAAAACTTGTACAAAATGGTATTCACAAAGAAGCACAAAACGGTAAAGCAAAAGAATTATAACATACCAAAACTTATTCAATTACAAAAAAATTTTTATGATAACTTTTTCTACAAAATAAAAAATATTTTTTTTAAATTATGTATAATATATACATTAACTGGTACAATTTTATAATTTGATTAAAACAAATTCCTAAATTAGTATACGAGTTAATAAATATATCAATATGCAATTTACATATATTCGCTATCATTCTCTATTGTAAACAGAGTAGAGAATTTCGACTGACTTTTCAACAAGATAATAGAAAGTGACATATTTGGAAATGTAATTAAAGTTTTATTAAGCCTACTCAAGCGTGTAGAATATTTCCTACAAATGTTATTAAAGATACTTAAAAATAATATATCTTTAAAGTAAGCTGAAGAACAAAAAATTGGAAAAAAAATTAAACACATAGTCGATTTGAAATTCTTAACTTAAAATAATTTTCCATTTGTTGTGTTTTTTAAACCAATTAATTAATAATATTCATTCATGATTTAATATTTATTCAACTGTGTACGAAAGCAGAGGTCTGCTATGCCAATCGAAAACGTTGGCAATATTGAAACCGTACGCATCGATAAACTCGTTAGATGACTAAAATGTCGATATATTAAAATATTAAATAAATTTATATCATTTTACTATAAATTTAGCAAATCGGTTGTGAAGAAATATCTATTAAAATAAATACACTAATTTATGATAAATTTGTACCTTAAAATCTCAATAATTTTGTTAAACGTTGTATATTTGTATTTGAAAAATCTAATTTTTACGATAAATTAATGTAATTATTTTGAAAAATATATCCTTGTGCGGTCTACACTACTGTGTTACATCCCAAATGAGCATCCCCTTCGTCAACGTTGAATCAACGAATATTCAATTTAGAAACATCGCAGATGAAAGGGAATTATGTTCTATTAAGGATATTGCAATTATCTTACAATATCCCTTACTATTTCTTATAGTAAATATTCATAAAAAAATATTAAATATTTCTTTAATTTTTTTGTTTTTTTTTTCATATAAACACCTTTTATTCTAATCATTTATATTAAATACTGCTTGAAAAATGATTTTTTGTCATTAATGTAAATTTGCGAATTTGCTGGTCCCACAAACTGAATCACTTTTATTTTGAACATTTGTTCAAAATACAAGTTAGGACCTTATTCGATCGACCTTATTCGAGGACCGTCGGATTGAAGTAAAACATCCTGTATAGTCCGTACATAATATATAGTATATTGTACAACTAGTGGGAAAAGTGTGACTAGTGATGTCACACAACTAGTGTGACATCACTCGCTTCGCTCGTGACGTCATTTCACACGCTCGTGTGTCGCCAAATTTTTCCACAAGTCGTACACGATAGTTTTTCCAACAAGGGCATGAAAAGTGGCCTGTTTTCTCAACGTGTTTTCAGTGGGAAAAGTTAACCTCTTTTCCCACACATGGAAGAAATAGGTTACTTTTCCCACCGAAAACAGTTGAGAAATAGGCCACTTTTCATGCGCGTGTTGGAAAAAATATTAACAATATATAATTCAGTAACTCATATATTGGCAATATATGATTCAAACATATATAGTTAATATATTGTAATTACACGTATAGTATATGATTCGCTAAAAATAATATATTGTCGATATTAATAATATCGATGGTTTAGTCGAAAAACAATCATGTTCAGATTTTGAGTGAAAAAAAAAAAACATTTTTAAAATTTCCCATAAAAAATGGAATATGAAAAAAATGAAAATGGTTTCTTTCACACAATGGTTATTTTTCGACCAGACTATCGATATATGAAAAAATATATGAATAATTCTATACCAAAAATTCTTTTGATGATTCACTATTTCATATTATTACCATTTTACATGGTATACCTCAAACTCTATCAGAATTTTGATTTAAAAAGTCAAAATTCTTTAAGAAATCGAGATAAAAATGGATGACACGATTAAAGATTTTTCATATTATATAAACTAAAATTAAGGAAATAATCTGTCTTTTAACTGCTAAAGGCAAATTTTTGGTAGAATTACTCATTTGATTCTTTTTACTAAGGTCCGTTTGTTCATGTATGCACGTTTCCAGATTTTAACTCTAAATATAGTAAAAATCCAAGAGCAACCAAACCAACTTTAGATATACTTTAAAAATGTAACATGAAAAATCAAACATTATTATCGAAAAAATATATTTTAATTTTTCAAATGTATTTCACTGATTTGATTGTTGTAATTTCTTAGTAGAAAGGCATACAGTAAATAATAAATCAATTTTACGTAAATTGGAAGAATATGAATAAATTTTATAATTTAAAATTGTATAGAAACTATACAGAAAACGAAAAGAAACTTTTTGTCTTGTGATATGAATTGCATATATAATTGCTTATTTTTACAACTACAACAAATAATTGCAATGATTATATATTTTCTTTTTGCTTCAAGATATGTATAACTTATCGCAGATCGATGTAAGAAATAGTTAGCTTCATGAAATTCGAAATAACACACTGAGGCCAATATTATAATAAAAATTACTATTATTCATTGAGAAAGTGTTGTATACCGGTATTTTTGGAAAAATTACTATAAAATGTAATAAAAATTATTATATTGTGTTATATATTTTGTTTTACACATAATAGTAAATTTTGTAATAATTTGTTATAATTTTTATTATATTTTATAGCAATTTTTTAAATATGGTCCACACATAAATAAAAATTATATTTTTCTTGACATAAAAAATGTTTGCGAGTGTCGAGAGAATTGAACCCGAGACTCAAAGTTGGTAGTCCACTACCTTGTCCACTCGACTAGTTTTGAGTTTGAATTCGCAACACAAATTTAGATAAAATACATTTATTAACAAATATTCTTTAACAATACTTATGTTAAGAAATAAAATAAAAAAATTAATTTTATTAATATATAGAACATATGTAAAAAATTGCTATGAAATATAATAAAAATTATAACAAATTATCACACAATTTACTATTATATGTAAAACAAAATATATAACACAATATAATAATTTTTATTATATTTTATAGTAATTTGTTCAAAATTATATAATGGACAAATATTGTGTTTCTTATTGAATTGATACACATGATATTAATACAGTTTACTGCTAAACTGAAAAACATGATATTTTGACTATAAAATTTTTATCACGTTGTCAGCTAAATACGTATACAATTGCTCTGATGTTCATTTTAAGACTACAATAAAAAATTCTGTCATAAGACAATAATATGCAAGTAATGGAATAATTACAATATTCACAAGGGTTAAATTATTTTATATTCACTCATTAATACAAAATTTATATATTCGTACATCATTTAAATTCAATATTTAGTATTAGTATTATGAGTAAGAAACGCATGCTCGAAATTTTATTTAAATTTCGAACATGCGTAAATATAAAGTTAAAAATAATTTTACACGAAGCATTACAAGAATTATAAACATAAAAGCATATACAAAATTAATAATATTCATTTTATTTTAAAATAAATAAGTTACCGTAAATAAGATCCATTTAATGACATTATATGCAAAATTGTGGCTTTTACGTTTATTTTCAAGATTTTATAAAAAAATAGAAATATACAATATATAAAATACGTATTTTAGTGTTAATCGCTTTCAAACAACAAATAACAATTTAACTATTTAGTTGAAGTTAAAATGAATTTTTTGTTTGAAGTTAAAATGGATTTTAAGAGAGTAAAATATATTTTGTGTTTATAAATCTGAATCATCGTTGAGGATTTACTTCGAATAATTTATTCTTTCATTCATTTCATGATATTTTCAACGGTGTAGATATATTCCTTAATTTATAAGTTATATTTAATGATTAATAAATAATTTAAATTAATCGAGAAATAATTTTATTCGTATAATATTGTATTCTATTTATTATGTTATATATATTCTTTATGTGACTTAAATATGTAAAAATGAATTGATTAATAATATAAATAATGTTAAACTCAATAATACAACTATTATATATAGTAGTTTAAGAAAGGATAATCATAGAAATTGATAATTACATCAATTAAAAAACTACGTCGTTATAAGCAAATGTAACCAATAAATAATTTGTAACTAAAATTTCTTATTTTTGGTGCATATATTATTGATGTTATTTAAGTTACATCATGATTATAAGATGTTTCCCATCATATATTAAAAATGGAGTGTCAAATAAAAGTAAAAACACATTCGATTCAAAAACAAAATGAAAAGCTTCTTGACATACTTTTAAACAATTATGTAATACTGGCGAAATTACGCGCTACTCCACACGTTCTCGTATCGTTTCATTTTCATAATTTCTTTGATATTTCATTTTAAAAATATTATATAATTCGGTGATATGAAAGAGTGTTATCAACTTCTATTCATTAAACGCTTATTAGGTTCAGTAAAATTCAGTACTTACATTATTAATAATAAATATAAAAGGTAAATGTATGTATAAGTGTATTATTATTAACTACAAGTTTGATACAAAGTGTATTTTAACACAATCAAATATTATTAAATTGTCTTAAAAATTCTTGTAATATTCGCACACAATGTTTATTAATTGACTGCTTATCGGTTCCTATTAAATAATTGTTTAATTTTCAAGTTGATGTAGAACTATAATTGATGGGCAATCAACATGTCTTATTGTTATTAAAAGTGACGAAGTTTGATACTTTTAATTTATATATATTTTTTATTATTAGATGATAACGTTTAAAATGTTATAAGTTTTTAAAAATACTTCAAATGAAATAATACTTGTAATTAAAGTGTAATGTGAAATAATATTTATAGATTTATAATAATTTATTAATTAATCAACAAAATAATCGTTACGAATTATTTTACAATATTCTTTTTGTAGATGTCTAAAATGTTTACGTATTTATTAATTTCTTACACATCTTCCTTTTATGTAACATTTTTGGTTTCAGTTTTAAGAGATGATCAGTTTTGAGGAACAAACACATATTTTAAGCAAAATTTATAGTCACTTAAAAGTTTTTCTTATGAAAAGTGCCATTAAGTAACGCAATTGTAATATGAAGTTGACACTTGACCTTTGTAAATGTATGCACCTAAAACATGCAATTATTATGAATTGAGTGATATAAAAAAGAACTGTAATTTTCATTTCCGCGTGACTTTTTAATTTTCTTTTTTTTTTTTTTCTTTTTTTGCATGTGAATATCCGCGACATTCCTTCACTGAAGACGGCAAGAGGCATAACTGTATGAGAAGGAGCCATCCAAACTACATAACGATGTCCTACTTAGTTGGTTAAGAACACCTTAACACATATACACACACTCATTTCACGGAGTAGTAAATACCATTAAACCTGTGATCTCCTATAGGGTGCCGTTATACTCCTTTTGGTAGTGCCACTTCGAGGACCAGCCCGAAGGCATGTGACTTCAAGACCGGATTTCATTTTCGTCTTGAGTTTTGATTTGATATAATGTGATTAGAAATTGGTATCTGTTAACATATAGAACCAATCGCTACTAAATGAATTACATGTTATATTATAATTTTCTTCTCAAGCAATGTACAAATACAGGTTGCTCACTTTAATTACATTTTATATGTAATAATAATTGTTTGTAGTTTTAAGTATGATTTGTTGAAAATATATAAATTATATGTATTAACATTCAACCTAAATGGTTTAACCCAAATAATGATTGCGAAATTGGAAATTTCATGTATTCAATTTGCATTACATCATGGTTTAATTTTTGGAAGTCCGAAGATGTTCGATAAAATATAATAAATTCATATTAAGCTGTGTATCTTATAATTACTTGTAATTGATACTATATACAAACCTGACAAGTTGTAATATGATGATTCGTTTTTCATCATAGACAAAAAAATGCATAATAATAAAAGTGTTTGAATAACGGTTTAAGTCGTTCTGTTACAGATTTTTCGATGCTGTAGAAGGTACTCACTTTCTCCCGGTAAGTACAGAATTTAACCTTGGAGATTGAATGATGCTACACATTTTTACGCGTTATTTAATACACCATTACTGATCTATCTTCCCAACATTTAAGTTATACTTACAAATATATACAAACCAAAGACGTGTGTATGATTATATGATTAATTATATCATAGCATTAAATTTTAAGGTGAATGAGATGAATGACTAGAAATTTCTTTTAATATATAAATATACTTCCAAGTAAGTGGTTGATAGTGACACAAGGAAAGTTAAAATTATATGTAATCTTAAATTTGGGTTCATCTTTATGATTTATCAATTATACGTGTTGTACACGATTTGATTACATTAATTTTCAATATCATACCTACAACGTAAAATATAAATATTTGTTATACTGAAATCACTTGTCTATGTAAATGACGAAACAAAATGCGGTTTCTTTATGTCATCTCGTCTAAATTTTTTCCGGGTAAATAATATTTATCATGCCTGCATAATTAAAACTAATGTGACCATGGTTGTCGTAAAATTGTATTTTATATATAAGCATAGACAAACAAATATACATATATATTTTTAACCATACATGTCTCTTAGACATTTTCTATTAAAACAATATTATATGAGAAAGTCGAATTTGATTGAATATGAATGAGACGCACAGTATAAATTCTTGATAATTTCCACGAAAATTACAAAAAATCTCTATTTGGCAATATATTTCATAATGACGATTTTACATTAATCTACATATAATTGATTTTCTTCGTTGGGTATATATCATGTTATTACACAAGTTAATTTCTGTCGCAAACATTGAATCTTCAATCATTTTGATTATGCAGTTGAATACAGTGATTAATTATATTTGTAAAATTAAATAATAATTAATTAATTAATTAATATGAAATCTAATTTGCATGTTAAATGACGGTATTTTAAATGAATTAGATGATATTACAAAATACTAAGTATACAATTTTTAAGGCTACGAATTAAAATAAATTTTGTCTTTTTGAAAAAAAAGGGATTTTGTATATTTGCAACTGATGAAAGGACGTCAACCTTTATTTTCTTCCTATACCTTGCCCTCTGGGGATTTATTCACTGACCTTCATTCAAATTAAAATGTAATCGTATCAAATTTGCAACTATCATTTTACTATTGTTCTTTAGTATTGTTCGAATTAAGGAAAATTGCATCATAAACATGCACTTTATTGCTTTACATATCTTGAAACATTTATTGTTTTTAACACTGCAATTCATTTAGCAGACATTAAAAATATAGCATACAACATTATTACACTATCATAATATTATATATATAAGATAATTTTAATAATGTATGTAACAACCTTCTAAAACAAATGCATTATTATTATAAATAGAACTATTTATTAAAATAATGTAAAAATAAAAATATAATAATAGATAAAATGAATTATATAATAATAAAATTCTATTTCAAGGTGTACCTATGTTTTTGTTAATTTTATCGAATAAAATCCACTTTTTATGGGTAACATACACATTTAATAACGTTAATATTTAAGGAACAAAATTAAAAAAGTAAATGTTGATTACTATTTTGATAAGCTATGGATGAATAACCAACATATCTTTGCTACAATAAATAATAATTATTATTCGAATTATTGAATCATATTCAATTTTATTATGTAATATTGATTATTTTCTGCATTTAAAGCCCTGGAAATTATGTAAGTGGTATGCATGAAATTTTTATATGAAATTGTAATTTTTGCAATAATAACGATACTATTAAAGTAAGGAAATACAAATTTTAATTACTGTTTTTGATTATAAATAACCATATGAAAGAGATGAAGATTAAACTTGAGTACGTCTTCATTTTTATTACAAAAGATAAGTAAATAAGAAAGGTCCTCGATGACGAGTGGGGAGTATACTGGAAACCGGCGTCTGGTTGGTTCTTCTTGCTTTCGGGTCCGAAGTGAATCGTGTCAGTTTTTGGTTCGCGGTTAAACGTTTCGCTTCGTACAAGTTCATCGTTGAACTTCGCCGGGAGTGTCCCTCGACCGATCCAATCTCTTGAGGGCCAACTACCGGTCCAACGGCATGTAAGTTTACGATAAACTTATGTGACATTGATTGTTCCTTTTTATCAATACAATTGGGGTACATCTTTTAAAAACTATTTACCTGGTTACATTATATTATATTAAAATATTCCAATAAATTTTATACTATGTGAAAACTTATTTTAAATTCAGAATAAATAACATACGGGACGATTTTTATAAATTTATTCAAAATAAACAAAAATTATAGATAAAATAATTGGATTCTTTCAATTGAAATGATCGAATAAAATCAAATATCTTATATTATATTATAATTATATTTATTATTTATATATAATTTATATTTTATATTATATATAATTTATATTTTATATTATATATAATTTATATTTTATATTATATATAATTTATATTTTAAAGAAACATGTACTTAAACAATTAAATTTTTTTGGAAAAACAACATTGTTGACTACAATAAAAGATTTTCATATCTTTATTAGGTATTTATTTTTGTATTTTTATAGCTTTCTAAATGATAGATAAAATTTGTCTTTACATTTTGAGATGTCATATATTTGGATATTTCAATAAAATAAAAAACTTAATTGATACTCATCAAACGTGGTGAAATAGCTTTTTTCATAATAAGAGAAAGTACGTAAAATATTTAAATCAGTTTCACATAAATACTTTAATACGTTAACAGTTTTCCGAAATCAACTTGTGATGTAATATGACTCCTATTGCTTGACCATGCGTCCAAATAAGATATTAATATATCATTTCCTAATTATAAACTCTTTTTACATGTATATTTCATTTCTTTCAGAATCACCGTTATTTAATATTTGAAACAGCAACATGGCGAAACTTTTGAGTTTATTGGTGAACAACTATAATGAAATTTTGCAGACGAATAAAGGTGACCTTCAATTTCATATTTTTCTTATGCAAAATATGTTAAAAACTATGTAGAACGTCTAAATAATTTCAAACGAAAAAAATTTTACGCGAGGTTTCATAAACTAGACAGAATAAAAAATCACCATCGTAAAATTAATCGCAAATGTGTGAAAAAAATTTTACGCGAGGTTTCATAAAGTAGAGAGAATAAAAAATCACCATCGTAAAATTAATCGCAAATGTGTGATGTTCCAATAGCACACTTAAAGAAATGCGTATAAAAACAGGGTTGGTTATAATTTTTTTATCTATAACGAATCGTACAAAAATCTTGTAAATATTACATATAAATTTTTAGATTCTTTATGATTTTTTAATTGTTTTAATAAAAAAGTTCATCATTTTTATATAACTATTATGTTATCTTTTAAGTACCTCTATAATACTATAGCTATAATTAAAAGACTTCAAAAACATTTGTTACCAAAACACGTTGTGTTTATGGTAACAAAAACGTAAATCATGTTGATGTCAATTATGAATTGTCCTGTCACACGAAAAAAGTTATTATGATTCTTCTTTATTTTTCACTGCACAACAGAGTAATCCGACAAAACATCACCTTAAGAAATAAAAAAGGTGAACATTTGATACTAGTATTTTTTTAGTATGAAAAAATAAATGAATATTTCCTTTTTTTAACTGTTTTACAAGTTTAAAGAACTTAATTCGTTTATAAATATTACATTCAGTTTCATTTAATTTCATATAATTGTTTTCTTATAATGTATTAAGTACATTAATTTTATTGTCTATAACATAGATATTCCAAATACATATATAATAAGGCAATTTTTTTATAAATGGATACAATTATTTATTTTTGTTTAGATTAGATATATGTTAGAAATAATGCTAAACTACAGTAAAAATAATAAAAATAAATACCTTAACATTAGCATTTAACATGATAACATTGTTTTAAAGTAAAAATTATGCCTTCTAGTTATAACAAATAAATTATTCATTCAATTGATCATTAAATTTTTAATATTGAAATTATTTTATTCAGACCTAATTAATTATTTATATGTTACTGAATGATATTATTAAGTGTATAAGATTTGGATTCTTTCGATTCACTTTTTCGTGACCATAGAATATGTTATTTGCATAAACACAGTTATATGCGGTAGTTTCATTTTCCGATATGGAAATTGTACGATTGTAATAATATACATTACTTCAAAATTGTATTGCCTTCAAGTACAGGTACATAAACATACAATAATAAAAATTATTTCCTCAAACGTCATATTCTTTACATACGCAAATTTGCTTTCTTTTTTCATTTGCTTCTTCTAATACCTAATTCCAGTACCGGAAATCATTCAAAGGATATTTCGTTGAATGAAGTAATACAGAGTATGTGTTAATTGTTATGTTACACATCATTCAATACTCATTCAATGCTAGATTTTACAATCCTTTTCAACATTTATTTAAACTTTAATAAATGATGTCAGTTCAATTTATTTCTGACACATATCTGACTCAAAATCTTTTGCGTTAATCAACACAAATATTAGAAAAATAAATATTTTGTCTAAATAATTATATATTTTTAACGACTTAAATCATAAACTATCTTAAGAAATATTATTGAAAAAAAGAAAATCATTTTGTTGTCAAATGATATTTCCCAATATAAAACTAATAATTTTTAAATAAAAGATTAAATGTATTAAAAACAAAAGATTTTCTTCTTCATAAGTAATTTTAATATGCTTCATAGTAAAATTTGTTTTTTTTCCTTAACGTCTCAAGATTAGTATTATTCATATTGATATCAAATGACTCTCAGTGTATTAAATATTAGATTTCATATACTTTTAGAAAGTAAAAATTAATATCAGTTTAATTGATATTAATTATTTTTATAATTTTATTATTTAAGATCCAATGGTGGACACATGGCCCTTAATGAGTTCTCCTGGACCTGTTTTATGCATCTTGGCTGTATACCTTGCATTTGTTTTGAAAATCGGACCAAAGATGATGGAAAAGAGGCCAGCATTTGAATTGAAAACTGTGATGGTTATTTACAATGGTTTTCAAGTAATATTTAGTATTTGGTTGGCGAGTTTGGTAAGTTGACAACGAAATAACAAAAAGTTTTAGTATTCTTATTATAACATCAAATCAGTCTTTTATTAATAAAGCATTTTACCAGTAACGCGCCTTTTGATGATGACGTTTTCTGCATTTTTTTTCTTTGTGAAATACGCAAATCGAATATTGTTTATTCGATTATTATTTTCCTTGCCCTGTGATCTCAGCAAAAAAATTAAACAAAAAATGTTTCTACAAAAAATGTTCCTACACAGTGGCAAACATTGCAAAACAATTACTTTAATGTATAATAAGTAACATTATATGTGTTTTGTATTTACCTTACTATATCAACAAATTATAATATAAAAATATAACTTTTGATTTTGTTCTTAGTTTACAATTCGCAATATTATAATTTAAAGTACTATAAGTAATTTATACATTTTATCTATTGCATATTGTTTAAGATAATTTTTTTGAAAGTTATTCAAGTTTTATTAACCGTGTAATTTTATTTTATTCATTACTTTTTTTATTAATATACATAATAATACAGATTTTTACAATTAACATATTCCATTGTATAAGATGAACACAAAACTATTATTACAATGACTTCACGGCTGCGTTATAAAAACGCAACAGCTGTCATTATATAGTGTTAATAAGCCGCACTAAAAAGTACTATCAAAAGCGCGCCAAAATATGCTACAAAACCGCACTATAAACGCACCATAAAAACATAGAAAAACTAACCCTTCTTGTAATTTTTATTACAATTCAATAAAAAACGACTAATAACGAAACAATTAAAAATTAATGGGTAAACTAGTTTTACGTTTATACTATTTTGGTGCAGTTTTATAGCATATTTTGGTGCGGTTTTGTAGCACTTATTTATTGCGTTTTTATACTGTAATTGAGGTACTTGTTGCGGTTTCGTCTACCAGACTTCATATATTAATAATGCAACTTTTTCAGTCGATTCGTGTGAGTCCAAAACATTTGTTTTCTGCGAGGTGTTCATCTCAAAATTTGCCTTTTGAAGATAGAGAGTTACAAGAAGCGGTAAGTTTTCATAAATATCTTCGTCCATAAAATCACTTTATATATTAGATTTCCAAAATTTTAGTTAAGTTCCAACGTTCTAGTTTTTCTCAATCTCACTGTATATATATAAATATATATATATTTGAGCTGTTGAAGAAAAATAAGTTAACGTGTATATAAAATATTAACATTCATAAATTTGAATTCCATCAATAAGACAGAATAGTAAACTGTCAAAGAAAATAATGTTGACATCATATTTTCGCATTTTAATTTGTAATTTCATGTTAATGATATACATATTCTTTCAAACAGGACATTATGTTACAGTAACAATTTCTTATTACATATTATCAATTTTAAAATAAATATTACTTCTCAATAATGAAATTTACCCTTTTTTGAGATATTTCAAAATTAGTACTATGCATGATACAGATTAAAGATATATGGTAAGATTGAAAATTAAAAAAATTTAACATAATTAAATATTTTTGTTTGATTAACAGATATCAAGAGGTGCTTGGTGGTATTTCTTCTCAAAAGTAATTGAGCTTCTGGATACGGTAAGTTTGATTTATTACATACATATTTTTAATTAGACATTACATGATAATACAAAATTTTAGAATTAGAAATATTTTATTGTTTCACCTATTGATACAAGGTTGTACAAAAGAGTTGTTTAGAGACGTAAATATATAAAAAATAAAAATAATAGTGAGCAAAAATACAAATACAAAACTATTGTTTAGTTCTTAGACAAATAATAATAAAATTAACAAATTTTTTTATAGTAGACGCATCAGTCAAATTTAATAAATGATAATACAAGATGATAATACAAAATACATAAATTGAAAACGACAAATTTGACTGTATCATCTAAAGCATATAATGCATCTTAATCTTATTATTGTTTATTATTATTTTTTTTGTAATCAAAACAAAAAGTTAAAAAAACATTTTTAAATTTATCAAAATCAAATATCAAATAAAATCAAATTGTTTAACGCAACACATTCCGAAACATATTTTGAAAATATACTCAAACTAAAAAAATCGTAATGTATGGGTTAATATAGGTGAAAGTAATATATTGAATTCCATAATCTATATGACATATAAAAATTGTATTATCATGTAAATTTTTTTCAATAGTCAGATTCGATAGTCAGATCCTGTTTCACTCATTCGTCCAAATATTGATTACCTAATATGCTAATTCAAACGTTAGATCCGGATTCAAAGACAAATTTAGATTACCTTTACAAAAAGAATCAACTATTTTCATAATAAACAGCAAAAAGGTCTTGTTCTTAAATATTGTAGATATATTCCATTTTTTATTTGAAAATAATAATTTATTACAATGCTATTAATCAAATGTAAGCTTTATTTTAAATTAATTGTATTGTTTTTATTCAATTTTTCAATTTTTAGTTAAAGTTGATTAATTATTTGAATAATATTTAATCATTGATTTATTTTTCAATGTATATGTTCGAAGTTCAATGCATGTGTGAAAATTCATCAGTAAAGTCAATTTTTAAACTAAACCATACTCAATATTCTTTTCGTAAGGTTAGTTAAAAACCTTATATAACCTAATGAATCAAAAGAATTCAGTTTAAATATAAAAATTCATCAAATATTCATACAGTAATTCATTGCCATAATTATTATATTTTCTACAGGTTTTATTTGTTTTGAGGAAAAAACAAAATCAAGTTTCCTTCCTTCATGTATACCATCACACCATTACAGCTCTATTTTCTTGGTGTTATTTGAAACTTCTTCCCGGTGAACAAGGATTAATCGTAGGATTCTTGAACTCGATGGTACATGTCGTTATGTATTCATACTACTTAATCGCAGCTTTAGGGCCAAATTACAGAAAGTATTTGTGGTGGAAGAAATATATGACTTGGATACAATTGGTAATACCCCATTTTCTTTCATTTTGTGAATTTAGTGCTGAGTACTATTTATCACATGCAAATATTATTATTTTTAGGTGCAATTCATGATGATGTTGGCCTACCTTTTACTTATTTTGGCAATGGACTGCAAAATGCCAAAAGCTTTAACATACTTCTTCGTCACAAACGTAGTCATCTTCATGTATTTATTCAGTGACTTCTACAGAAAAGCCTACAAAGTAAAATCTACATAGGATATGTTTCATTTTACTGAGAACTCGGAACAAATAATAGTTTCTTATAAAAAACCAATGTAAAATGTAAAAAAAGACAACCGACAACGTGAAGTCATCATGATTTTCAGTTTGTATATTTTTGCACATCTTTCCATTGATGACGACTACTGTAGACTGAGAAACTTAGATTTAATATAATTTAAAGATAAATTTTACTATACAAAAATATAAATGCTCAAATTATTTTTATATATAAATTCAAATTTATTATTTTCCAATGCGATCATGTGATTTGTATAAATTGATTTGTATATTTATACATCACTCTATTTTTCTCAGTATACTAGAATTTCAGTTTCTTATAACGATCATTTCTAGACAAATCAAATTTTAATATATATTATTCAAATTAAATTTGAATTCGTAAGTAGACATTTACTAACTGATAATGTTATGATAAAACATTGTAAAAATGAATGGGTCTGATGAATGAATGTATAATGTGAACACGTGTATTTGACTGAACAAGTATAATAATTCGAACACTGTGCGATAGTTGAATTAGAAGTTGTATTTTGGGAAAAATAATCATTAACTTTCGACTATTTCACAATTTTATTTTCGTATTACGTCATTCCAATTTACATACTTGAATACTTGCATTTTTGAACTGTTACTATATATTTTTATTTTTCATGTATCTCATTTTCATGGATTAATTTTAACGAAAAAAATTACACACATTGTATATTTTTATAATATGCAGTTACAAGATTATGTACACTATTAATGTATATAATTCTCACTCTCGCCTGCGATTGTTATTGATGATTCAGGTTTGCTGTATTTATTACGTAAATAACGTACAACAAATGCATCTACGAATTTGTGTTAACAATTTTTGTCTTGTAATAAATCGATGATATGATTTTCGGTTACACTAGAGATCAATTGAATGTGCTTATCATGTATTATACATCATAAAAAGTGTGTTATAAAAATTAAATTAAAATTGTGTCGAATTAAAATTGTGTACAAAAAACACTTTGAATATTTGTGAACTTTTAGAATTTTCCTCTGAGAAGTCAAGCATTTGATTTAGATTAAGCGTATAAATCTCTTGTGCTTTTGTTTAAACTACATAAAATGAATCGTAAAAAAATTTGTGTCGCTTTAAAATCATTCTTCATCTATATTTAAGAATATTATTCTTAACAAAAGATGAAAATGTCTTGTTTTAAGACGAAAATGGTACATGATTAATTTGCTTTTACACTATCGTAATCATTTCTAAGAATATAATATACTTTACAATTGTGTAACATTTTGTTTTCTATTACATTTCAATACACTTTATAATTCTAAAGCTTTGTAATTCAAGAAAAACATTTTTAAATTTTATAATGAATTTCAATTGTAACGAAATTATAATGACATTTCGATTGTCTACCTTTTAATATGTTTATCAAAATTTCATATTTTATTCATATATACGCTACCTACCACAAGTTTCATTATCTACTTTCTTATTCTAAATTTTTTTAGTTCCTCTAACTTCAATTTAATTGCATTAAATTGGGCCAGTTTTATTCGTACATACAAGAAAATTAAAAATACAAAAATGGAAGATAAACCCAGGTAATTATAATATATATATTATTGTATAACGTCAGCATTGTGCTAACTACAATTCATATTACTAACTATACAAAAACGTTGCGTAGAAAAGTTATAATGATAAAATTATTAAATATACAAATATATACTCTAATACAGAAAATATAAACTATTTGTATTGTTATTGAAAGTAAAAGCATTGAAACTTTTCAGCAATAAGTTTACGATGTACAATACAAATTCAAATTCCCTTCAAATTCTTTAAAGGAAATTGTTTGAAAATACAGTACTTAATTTCACCTTCTAAAGTAGCAAATTTGTTTCTTTTATTACAAAACACAGAAACGCTTTTTATATGATCATTCTAATCCATCTATATAAATGTCTACAAGTTTCAATTTTCTTTAACGCAGACTCAATATGTTTCAATTATTGAGTTTTCAAATTAAAATATTCACATATATACAAAATGTGTAACAACACAAGCATAATTAAATAAATTAATACTATAAGACAAAACTAAAGCAAATATAAATCGCTTAAACATTAACTTAAACATGTTAATTTTAATTTTTATTATATAATAATATATTCAAAAGTAACAACAATTTTTATTAAAGCAATTCAATTTTATAGAAATCAAAGAAGTATTCAATTTTGAAATTAAATATAACTCATAAAATGCGATAAATCATATCATTTCTTTTCAACCAAAAATATGCAAACTATTTTCATATTTATTTTTTTTTAATTTGTGAAAAAACATGATATTAAATAGTTAATTATTCTCTATCAGTTGCAATTTTTTGCGTTATAACTCTATTTGTCCTAATAGGCACAACTAGAAATGAAGTCTCAAAATAAAAGACTCAATTACAGAGTCAATGAGCAAATTGTCAATATTACTCGTGTCAAATTTCATTTAACCTATTCTTTTTAACAATATTTCATACCAGTATACATCACTATCACATGTCGTGATATATAATCATATCGTTTATACTATTTATATATATTCAACTATATTTCTAAAAATTCATATGTATCTTAATAATGTCTGACACGCACTCAAAAAAAAAGAAGTAAGAAACTGTCAGAACATAGCAAGCAGAAATAGTTTGAATAAAACAAAGTAATTTTTGCCGGACTTTTAAGTTATACTAACTTGACATTTGACAAAAACTAACGTTTTTCGGCAAATTTGATATTAAACCAAGGTAAAAACTGCTTGACTGATCAAGTTGTAATTACTTGAAGTAGGTTGCCTGTCAATTCAAGCTAAAATTGTCAAAATGTCAAGCAGTTTTTCATTTCTTTTTTTTTAGTGCGGTTTAATGTAAATGAAATAATTGACACCCACAATTGACAGAATTAACCTAATAGTGTCGCAAACCACAAATGCAGTCGCTTGATTTGGAATCACTTCGACTTAATAAGTACTACGCGAAATACAGTTTTCACGATAAAATAAAGAATCAGAAAAAATAGAACTGCTGAAATCGATTCGCAACTGTCAAAACTTATGCTGTCATTCAAAAAGGTAGTAACCGTCATTCTTATAAGGTAGACAACAATAAAATGGGTAGAATTATAAACAACAAGGAACACTATTGGTTTTGTTAGTGAAAAATGTCATTAAAAAGTGTAATGTTATTTGAAACTATAAAATATAGTGAAAACTGTTTCTCTTGTATGCTTTGCGTATTGCTTATTAACGAGCTCAAAATCACAGAAACTCTTGGCGAATGTTGTACTTTGATCTTTAATTTTCGTCAACCAAATAACAGGAACCATTTCTTCAATAAAACAAAACAGATTACATAAATTTGATTTTAAATTGATAATATATCAAACATAATTTACTGACTGTCAGAATCATTAACATGTATCGTATGTAATATATACTTTTTTCAACAATACATTAATTTCCGGTTTCCGAATGTGTATACATTTATACCTACAGAACAGGTTTCATCTTATACATATATTTAAATCTATCATAGAGGCTTACAGTACTAAATTAAAACCGATTTCAAATAAATTTATCATCTACATTTATTTATTACTTTGTTCGATATATGTTGGATATGTTTTACATTGTCTATATTTTAAAATAAATTAAAACATTGTATACAACGTTATGATAAACTACATTGTATGAAACAATAAGAGTGGCCTCGAAGAATATATTTTCGAATATTTTCAAAATTTATAGTTTTTTCCTAAGTGTACATTATTTTTTGACTTATTAAATTTATCGGAATTTGTTGTAAGCCTCTACGAGATTTAAACTCAAATTCATTTCACAAATATTTCATCACCAACAGTACTACATTTATCCAAATCTTCTGTTGAAAATAAAACTAACTAAGCTTGTTTCGTTTTTCTATTTTGCAGTTTTTCATTGAAAATAGGTTCAGAAGTACACTTGCTGTCTGTCTTCATAACAGTTTTGCTATCTTCTTTTGTCGTCGTAGAATAAGCTTTATTATAAAAGTCGTAGAACATAAAATAGAAGAAGAAGGCATTCGGTATGGTGAATACGATTGACCATCTAGGATAACCACAGTCATAGAAAAGTAGTTGGGCATTATGTAAAAATGCCAAACAAAATTGAGCCTGAAAGCAAAGTAAAAATATTAAATTGTATAAAGTAAACCGTGTAACTGCATTTATGATTACTGGGATCGAAAGTTTCGTCATTACCATTTGAAGTGTCGTTATATACTTCTTCCACCAAAGATACTTCTGATATTGCGGTAAAAATGCGGCCAACAAGTAGTACGTGTACATAACTATATGTACAAAAGTGTTGATTACGCCTGTAAAAAATCAAAAACTAATTTTAATATACACTTAATTCAAGTCAAATATTAAGCAAACATTATTTTCTGAAATTGTTTTATAACAAATTGGACGATATACATTTGAATTGTCACGAGTATAAATTTTTTTTATTATATTTGAAGAATATGTATTATAAAAATTATTTACTTCAAAAATAATATAATATAGATACGTTTAATGTTAATAAAAACGCATACCCGTACAGAACAAAATATTTTCTAAAAGTTAAATCGACATTTATTTGATAATTCGAAACGCTTATCATTTATTTACTTCATATTTTATGAGGTTACTCTTCAAATGAATGCCATTTTTTATAGTAAATATTCGTCTCGTATTATAAAAATATTTAACTACCGCATATTTGTAATTAAGATGTAATAACTCATTTAATGAGTATGTTGCCTAAACCAGTGACTCTCGTGCTACTTATATGCATTAGCAACGTATTACGTTCCATAAAGTGATATTTACCTTCTCATATGAATAAAGTCATATTGACAGTATAGATAACTTCTTGCACGAATAAAATGAATGAAAAATATGTGCATTTATAAAATTTATGTATAAAATATATTTTTTTCTAATATAAAGAAATGTTTAAAAGAAATAATTATATTAAAATAGCAAAGAATTAAAGAAATATTAAACTTAATATAAAGTAATAATAATAATGATAAATTCAAAAACATACTCTTTTTTCATTAGAATTATTTTATTTATTTGATTTATTTTGATTTATTTTACGATAAAATATGTATAACTTTAAAATTAAAATTAAATTTTAATTAAAAATAGATCAAATACATTTTCAATTTAGAATTCTTCAAGATGCTTTACTTTTTTTTATTTGTATTGAAAATATATTTTCTCAAAATAGAAACACTTGTTAAAATTCAAGTTTTTTTTATAACTTTTCCTAATTCGAGAAAAAGGTAGAATTATCGTGTTATGGGTTTACTAGTTTGTTTAAAAAATGTTTCGGACGGACCAGATATGCTGAGTGATTGCAGTTAGCAGATACAAGTCCTCTCTGTACATAAGGACACGGTAAGAAAGTTAAATAATTTATTTTGTAAACTTTAACATATTTAAGCGGATTTAATCATATTTAAAATTATTTTGTATATTATAGAAGCAACATGATCGCTATACATCTGTGGTCCTGAACGGTGAGTGGTCATTTTCACTGTATATTCTATATTGGGAAAAATCGATTGAGTTTATACAATTTTTCTCTATACTTAACTTTTAATTATACAATATTTCAATACAAAATATTGTTCAGTCATACCATATAGAAATAAAGACGTATCAGGTCACATTGACAAAATTCCTATACCAATTAAAGAATAATTCTTAGTTTTGTAAGTAAATTTTACTATAAATATAGTAAAAACACTTTTGCAAATTATATTATATTGGTATAAGAATTTGTTGAATACTTGACAGGATATGTCTTGATTCCTAGATGGTTTTGGATTTTTTCTTATAATTTTTTTTTCCGTGAGTTGGATTTCAGAATTATTTCAATTAAATTATTCTTTGTAATACACTGTTGTTATAACATGAAATTGAAAGATACCTTTATATGTTGATTTTCTATGTAGTGTGAATTTGCAAAATTGTAGTTATAGATGATTGGCAAATTGTCACAAACATCTTACCTATTAAAGTACCGTGTCCGCCAGGGTAGTACTTTGTGACTCCCCATGAAATAAGAGGCATTACCGTATGATGATACATATGTAAAAACGTGATTTGTCGTTCCTTTTTACGTAAAACAAAGAACACAGTGTCCAGTAGCTCAGTGATTTTCGCTAGAAAATAAATGTAACATCCTCTTGCAATCTGAAATGTCAATATATTTCATATCTTAATTATTATGAAATGAAACAACTTATTTTCTTAAATTTAAGCTCCCCAAAGTACCAAGTAGTCAATACTTTACATTTTTATTACACAATAAAAGAAATATACGAAACCGTAAGTGAATGAATGTATAAATTAAAAATCAAATAAAAAACTATATTTTCGTTTAACATATATAAAAACAACTATTGTTATTATTGCTATCATTATAACTAATATTATTATCATCGTAACCATTTAAATTCATTTTTAATGCCGATTTTTTTGGTTTGAAGTGGATATTTATTAAAATTAACACATTTTCAGAATTGGCAAAAAGTTTCTGTTAAATTTTATACCAATCGTACATTCAAAAGTTTTAATATAGTTTTTTATAAATAGAAAATGTTCAAATATAATTGCGCTTATGATTATTTACTAATTTGCGCTTTTGATAATTTCATATTTGCGCAAATGATATAGTGTTAATTAGTCAACTTGAGTTTTGGACAAACAACTTTTTTTCAGTAATAAATGTAGTCTTCTATTTATTATCTATATATTATCACCCACAAGAAACGATTTTATTCAAAGAGATCGCTTTAAATATACAATGAAAAATAGAGTTTTAAATAAGAAAGTAGAGCAAAAGACTTTAAGTGAAATTTGTTGCAACAAAATGTCAATCCATATAGTAACAATGTGAAATGAATAAAATGTATACAACATAATTAACATAAAAAACTTAAAATAAAAAAATATCAAAATTTCTTAAAAGCAACAATGATTAAAGACTTGTTGAAAAATTGTTATTAGAAAAAAATATGTTCTTAAAGCAAATGAAACAATAATGTATATAAAATATCATAATCGAAGAGAAAGAATTAGATAACGAAAATGTGCCAGTCAAATTGTTAGACAACAAATTACAATCAAAAAAATGTTAAACATTTTTTTTTATTCCACTTTCACTAAATTGACAAGAAAAGTCTTATATAATTTCTAACTGTATATAACGGATGCAATGAATTTGCAAACAAAAAAATTAATTTATGATTTTCACATGATTACGTTTCTATTTCATTTTGTTTTCGTGCGTCTGATAAATTCTGACACGGCGCAAAATACATACGACAAATAACAGTACTAATCATATGTAAAGCACTAAGAAAAATACAGATAAAATAATTACTTTTTAAATGGTGAAATTATCACAGATTATTTAAACGGAACATGTCATTTGTTTTAAAAGTAGCAACGGAAACTGTACGGTAAAATATAAATGAAAATTTTATCTAAAATATGTTTCACTCAGAGGAAGTTGATGTGATAATTTATTATAAATAACAATAAAATTTCCTATGTATAATACTACTTTTGGGACGTTACAAAAACAGAACAAATTTTACTATGAAACGTAGTAAAATTAAATATGAAAGTAGCGATTTGTAGAAGTACTTATTTCAAACAATGCTACTTTTAAAATTATTGTTTTATAATAAAATTTGTTGTTTTCTTGCAATATTCCAAGAGTAGTATTATTCATAGTAAATTTTAATATCAGTTTTCTCTCAGTACTTAAGTACAAAAGTTTTTATGTTTTTGTATTAATTTATTAACACTTTGATTTATTATAATTGGGTATTATGTGTTTTCAGCTCTAAGAATTATTGTACATATTTTTTTTGGTCAATTAAAATTTTTTTTACTTCAAAAGAACGCCTAATTTAGTTTGAATTTGATTCTATGTGGCAAATTTCAAATTGCCATAAATTTTGTATTAAACTTTCAATGATATGTACATGATGATGAGAACGTGACTGACTTTCTTTTTCATTATTGCGTAATATAGTCCATATAAACAATAAATTCTTATGCACGATTTTAATGTTTCTATAATAAACATAAAATTACGGGTAAAAGTAATAATTCTTTAATATACCCTCAAGGCTTCCGGAGTAGATGAAAAATCTACTGGCTCACATTTCCAACTGTATTTCCTCAACCAAGCAGCATCTAAACCTTCCCAAAAAAGCCAAACACTTAGCAGTACTTGCAAGAAATTGTAAACGACTAGAACATTGTTTAATTTATATGGTTTTCTATGTTGCATGTGCCTTGGGCCCCAAGAAAGAACGAAATATAAATAACCGGTCATGATGCTAAGTCCTGGAACGGGCGACGCTATCAGAAACCAATTTTTTGTTCTAGGATCTGCAAAAAAGTATACTGTATTAATATCAAATAAGACAAAAATATAATTCAATGTCAATGAATAAGTTCATACAACAAATAATTTTTATAAATCGCATAAGACTAAGAATTAATATTATAAGACATTTTTCAGTTTTTCAGAACTTTTTTCAGTTTAAACAGTTTTTTATATCGGAGCTTAATTTTTTTATTTTTATAAATTTACGTTATTATAAATTTACGTGCAAATTTAGATTTAACCAAATAAAAAATTCTTCATTCAAATAAGAATTCTTAATTTAAGATTTTAATGTATTTAATAAGTAATACCTGATAGATCATCGAATATGTGATTGTAAAACCTTACAATAGAATTGTTATAGATGTTAGACATCTCGACAGGTAGCGGTTGTCTTGAGCTTACGTTCATTTGTACGGTTTCTGTAACAGAATCGTTTTATTGTTTTACAGTGACTTATATGATTTACATTATTAACTACATTTATTTGTTTTTTACCAAATTTACTATGTTAATGTATATTTATTCTATTCAACAAGATACAAAGGACTAATTTATCAATCATTGTTACTATATAGTATAAAGTAACTCAGTGATATAAAATATATTAGTCATTTTATAGACTTTCATTTTACATAATACATTAATGAAACATAAAAAATTTTGATTTTAAGAAATATTTGAACGAAAACTGTCTTTAAATAAAAATGGCACAAATCTGAAGCAACACATAAGAAATGAACAAGAAAATATATAAGAAAATGATAGCAGTGACCAGTGTCGGTTCAAATGATGGACAGGTCTCTGTGAATGAGTAGTCATTATTCGAAGCAATTGACCATCTCTTTAAATACAGGGCAAATATGGCACGTAAAATTAATGTTAATGATAATCTACTGGACCATATACAACGTTAACTAGTATCATCGATTCAATACCAATGTCATTTCATGGAAAATTGAATAATTAATCATTAATCACAATTTATTATACTAACATTTTCTCTTCGTTGAAACTACTACAAGAAACAACAGAGATTATTTAGATATTTTTGCTGACTGATATAGTGGATGAGTAACAGTAAGGGAGTTACAATAACTATTCTTTTTAGTAGTTACAACAGATTTGGTTATGTATGAATAGTTTTGAAATAGCACTTTTATCACCAAGTAATGTGGTTATTTTTGTCTTTAACCAGGAAACTTGGTAACTCAAGTAACTAAAAATTTCCTTATTATTAAGAAGTTTGGTAAGGTAAATGTCCCAGTTTGTGTTATAGACCCAATTTGTAATAGTTTTTGTAAATAATTTCATATAAATATTTTTAAATCGAAAAGAAAAAATTGCATATTACAGTTTACATTTTCGTTTATTGTATACTGTTAACTTTCATTTGAGTTATTTTATACATTTAGTAGAAAATTTTTGGTGAATTAAACTAACACAAATAGGTGCTTAACACTCAGAATCCATTTTGGTTATAAGAACTAAAATTTGGTTACTACAAACAAATTATTTGGTAAATATATGACCAACCAAATTTTTAGTTATCACAACAAAAAGATTTAGTTACTTTTATTTGTTCAAACCAACTAACAAAATTATGATATCAACAAATTCATTTAATTGT